>JBBBDQ010001643.1:0-194226 GCA_037127315.1 Ascarosepion bandense | reverse complement strand
GCAAATACTTAACCCCCAAACTATGAAAGTATAAAAATCGACTTTTATAAAAAAAAAAATATATATATATATATACATTTTTGAAGGAAAAAAAAATTACCAGCAATAAATTTTTGAATACAAAACTAGAAGACACCGTCTGTTTTTTAAAATAAAAAAAATATATTTTCATCAAAATCTGACTAAATCAACTTTCGCAATCTAACCGAACATTTTTTAAAAATACCTTATAACCTTACCTTTTTTACATTAAATAACTCAGCGGTTGATATGCCGTTAAACAAAACTTCGTTTAGCAACAACCAGCACAACATAAAATACAATTACCGATATCAGAAAAATATGACACACAAATCCAAAGGTCAAGCATTTTAAAAGAGGATTGTATATGAATGCAAAAGTTACAGCGACAGGGCTGGTCTTCTAAACATAATTTGTAGGTAAATATCGCATTTATATTCTTATTGATACTTCAAAATAAATCACAGATGCTATTTCTTCCTGGAACATTGTAAATATCAAGGTTAAGAGGATTTTAGTATGGATTTCTCCAGTGCCTGTCTTACTTTGCAACTAAGCACGTCTTATTTGAGTTTCAGAAATCTCTATGGTGGGATCACCTCTGTTTGTAGATTTGATATCTAGCTAAACAACTTTAGTTTTGGCTTAAAAGATTATACTTTTCTTTAGGATGATCCTAGATCTGACGAAAAATTACATCTGGCCACATGGTCCTGATGGAAAGGTTTAAAAGAGCCTTTTCTAATTGCTTTTTTCAAGTCCAACCTGACAGGAGGTAGGTAGCACCTGTTAGGATCCCAGCTAGGGGAAAATATTTAATCCCAAACTCGTATCAAAGCACTATGAAAGTATACAAATATGGTTTTTATAGTAAAAAAACATTCCAGAAATACATTTTTGAAGAAAAATATTACCAGCAATATAGTTTTGAAAAAATATACTAACAATACATCTGACTCTGGACAAAACGCTCTTTATAAAATATATCAATGAAATCTGATCTGCAAACTGATTTCTTACAATGAATACATATTCTATTCATATGAATCTATGGTAAAAATTTCGTCGGCATTAAATAATCGATTGATGTCGAAAATGCCAAAAAATAAATGAAACATTTTCGTTAGGATTTTCTTCAAATGTAAATTTATTTTTTAAATCGTTCCCCCCCCCCCACACACACGCACCAAATAACTGCTATAAAACTTCTAAAATGCAATTCAATAACGAGCATGAAAAAACTGAGAAAACTTTGAGCCGGAATAACAAGAGGACTCTAAGAGACATAATTATTGTTGTTTCATTTGGTTTTGGAGATTGTATTTCACAGGAAAAGCATTCGGAAGATTATTGGAATACGTTCGAAAAAAAAAAAAATAGGGCATTTTTTTTAATAATCGTGTGGTCCCAAGCAAGGCATTCTACTGACACTGTTGTGCAGGAGGTTACATCGGAGGAATGTTATGAGAAAGTTACAGGTGGTGTCAGGAAGAGAGTATGAGAAGGAAGAGGATACTGATGAGTGGGGTAGATGGAGAAAAAAGCATGAGAGGATGTAAGTTAGTGAGAAAAACAGAAGATTACTATTGACTTTACATTTAAATTCTTGGAGATTATAAATGTCGGTAAAGCAAGTATGCGGAAAAGAATTCCACAGGCGGGAAGTGCGAGAAAAGAAGCTGATGGAGTAGAATTTGCGTTTACAATTTATTGGTTTCACAGAAAAAGGGTGGGACCTAGTTGCTAATCTTGTGGCCGCGAGGAAATTCGTATATAGGGGTACCAGTGATCTAAGTTCATCGGAGCAGAAGCAGTGAAAGTATTTGTAGAAAAGACAGAAGCCACACTGCGTCGGTGAAAAAAATAACCCGTTTATTAACGGGTTATTTTTTCCACCGGATTTGGATTGTATATTAATTCTTTCTCTCTCTCTCTTTCTCTGTTTTAACCCGTTTCTGTTTTAGTTTCTTGTTTCTGTTTTAGTTTCTTGTTTTTGTTTTAGTTTCTTGTTTTTGTTTTAGTTTCTTGTTTTTGTTTTAGTTTCTTGTTTTTGTCTTAGCTTCTTGTTTTTGTCTTAGCTTCTTGTTTTTGTCTTAGCTTCTTGTTTTTGTCTTAGCTTCTTGTTTTTGTCTTAGCTTCTTGTTTTTGTCTTAGCTTCTTGTTTTTGTCTTAGCTTCTTGTTTTTGTCTTAGCTTCTTGTTTTTGTCTTAGCTTCTTGTTTTTGTCTTGCTTCTTGTTTTTGTCTTAGCTTCTTGTTTTTGTCTTAGCTTCTTGTTTTTGTCTTAGCTTCTTGTTTTTGTCTTAGCTTCTTGTTTATGTCTTAGCTTCTTGTTTATGTCTTAGCTTCTTGTTTATGTCTTAGCTTCTTGTTTATGTCTTAGCTTCTTGTTTATGTCTTAGCTTCTTGTTTTTGTCTTAGCTTCTTGTTTTTGTCTTAGCTTCTTGTTTTTGTCTTAGCTTCTTGTTTTTGTCTTAGCTTCTTGTTTTTGTCTTAGCTTCTTGTTTTTGTCTTAGCTTCTTGTTTTTGTCTTAGCTTCTTGTTTTTGTCTTAGCTTCTTGTTTTTGTCTTAGCTTCTTGTTTTTGTCTTAGCTTCTTGTTTTTGTCTTAGCTTCTTGTTTTTGTCTTAGCTTCTTGTTTTTGTCTTAGCTTCTTGTTTTTGTCTTAGCTTCTTGTTTTTGTCTTAGCTTCCTGTTTCTCGGGGTTTTTTTACTCAGTTTTTTTTTTCTCGGTTTCTGTTTCTGTCTTTTTTTTTTTCTCGGTTTTTTCTTGTTTCCTGTCTCGTTTCTTTGTTCTTTCTGTTGTCTTTCTTTTGTTTGTTGTCTTTCTGTTTTTTTTGTTTTTTTGTTTGTTGTCTTTCCTTTTTTGACTGAATGTATTTTTCAATGTTTTAGATTAGTTTTGTATTTTTTATAGTTACAGTTAAAATGACAAAATTGAAGTCTTCATCATTGCTTATACTTAAGAAAATAAGGAATTCAATGAATGAAGAAAATCGTTCCATGAGGAATTATTATTCCTAGTAGATAATCAACAAGATGGTGGAATAATGGATAGCGTCTCGGATTGAGGAATCGGAGAGACGAGTTCGAATTCCAATCAGATTTATTACATTGACTTACGTGATAATACCCTTGGTAAAGTTATGGATTCATCTCTCTTCCCCCAAGCTATGGGTAAAATATCAGGGCAGATTGGGTTCTATAGCTTTGGGTGGCAGCCGCTCTAGAAGGAAAACTCTGAACCCGAAAGAACCTGGAACGGTTTGGGCTCCGCCTCGCTGTCGGGCTCAAAGTAATCTCACTTCTTCTGCGGCTTCAGTACATGCCGTGCCCCTATGACTAATGATCACGAGATATCTGAATCTAGGATCAGGAAAAATACCTGCTTTCAAATGGAATCTGATGTCACACATTTGCGAGCCAATCAGAAATATTCTAACGGTTTTCATTCTTCAACAAGAAACCCATATAATCTTAAACAAAGAGCACAAGTCAATTGATTTCAGATGCTTGTCACAAAAAAAAATGTATACATGTGCACCCCTCTCCACGTACACACACGCTTTGTCACGCATATATAATTCATGGCCTACATTTCAACTCGTCTGTATCAATTTTCAAGGATGACAACTAACTTATTTGCACATTTATACATATGATACTTGTCATTGTGTGTAGACACACAGAAACGCACACTCCCTTGAAATATTTCTTTCATAAAACCGTCTTGATCGTTGAATCAGTCAGGTGTCATACGTGATAGACGCTTAGGCGATTATGTCTCAGACAAGACATGGCTGACTGGGCAGAATATTTTCCTGTAGTAGGTTGCCATTACTTTCTGCGGTAGACTGGTTGCCAACCAAGGTTACAGAATTCACTCTCTCCAGCTATTTAACCCATAAGCTGGAGGGAGAAGAGACTGAATAATACCTTTCTCAATGGTATTTGCACATAAGTGAATGCAACGGATTCAGCTGAAATTTGAACTCTGCTCTCCGATTTCTCATTCCGAGCCGATATCCACTGTACCACCCACGCACAATCTTTAAATACTATAGGTGAAATCCTCAAATCCCTTTTTGTAATGAGGTTTCTTTTATGAGTGTTCGTGACTTTTGGAGGGTATTTAAATCCTGAAAATATTTTTCAGACTGTAACAATTTTTTTGTAAATTATTTACTGATACAACTTCTACTAATTAACCCATAGCGGCGGAAGGGGGTATTCATGACTTTCATCAGGTTATTTGTGTGTAAGTGACTACAACGAATTCGATTGGAACTCAAATATCCGATTTCCAATTCCAAGACCTTATCTATTACAGCAGCCACGCATTCAAGATTACAGCACTTGATATTTCCAAGCCATCACAAATCTATATACTGACCAGGCTCGACGTTGCTTAGCGTTTCAACATTATATGGCGTTAACCCTTTACCTTTTGCAAATGCTTCAAGCTAAATAAATCTATTCACTTAGTCATTTTTCTGTTCATATCTTAGAGGAATGGTAAGACGCGATGTTACAAAAGATTTAACTCGAAGCGTACCTTAAGATGAAATTGAGTATTGATACGATTTTGCTGTTAAAATATTTTAAGTCCGTTGGAACTGGTTTCTACAATGATAGCTACACTAGCAGTATAGCCCGGCATTGCTCGAATGTAATGAAAGCTTTAAAACTAATCCATGGTCCTGGAGCTCAGACACTTTAGACGTTGACACGAAAGACTAAAAAGCAATAGCTGTTTCCAGTTAAAGTAAAACCGTAAACCGAAAGAAAAATGATTGAATGTAAGTCAGTTTGATTTCCTGGTATCGATATCAAATAAGTTTTTTTCGGCGTAAACTGAATTTTGAAGGCTAAATAAGTTCTCTGAGTAAATGGTATCTTGGCTGAGACTAAGAACTACAATTGTACCTACTTAGAACCAAACCCGAAGCAAAAACTTAAAATAAAAGGGCTGAAAAAATAGACATACAGGCAGATAAACACACACACACACACACACACACACATCCTGCCTTTTATGTATATATTATCAATTTTCTGCATTGTAAGAACTGCAACCTTGAAATTTCTGAATATCGTTTCTTAGGTCTTTGTCTATGAGTGATCAAATTTGATTAAAAATCAGACCACTCCTTCTATAACCCGATTTTTTCGATTATCGATTTTCGGTATTTATCGGGGGTACCTCGACACAAAACCTAGCTAAAAACACTCAGACGCTTATAGTAAAACAGTAAATTTTCAAGAAAATCGGTTCGGCCGTTTCGGAGTCTATATGTAACGGACACACAGACAGTTCCATTTATGAATAAGTTTAGATATTTCTCTGTCAACTGTACTATTTAAACATTGTATCTGATGTCTTTGTCTGGAGAAATCGCAAGTTTCATTAAATGTCCAGTAATATTTTACACGCTTTCAATGTTGCATGCATTGTTATACCATTATTGCCTGTTGAGCTGGCTATATATATATATATATATATATATATATATTTATTTCTTTTTTTTTCTTTTTTTTTTTTTTTTTTTTCTTCGAAAAAATAAACATCGTCGTCGTTGTACAGTGTGTCCGCCAGGAGGCTGACTATCAAGGCTTTCAGTTATTCCTTGTAACTCTTAAGTTTCTTTTGTCTCTCTATTAAACCTCATTCAGCCATCTATTTACTCAACCTCGATAGATAGTTTATGCATTGTTACCGCTGTCCTTCTTGCCTTGAATATCCTGTGAGTATCAACATTTCTAAGCCTTTTATTCACTATATAACCAAGTATTTCAGCTGCTTATTCCTGATATTGAGTGTAAGTGAACATTTGTTTACCGCTTTTCTCTAAAACATCGTCGCTGTTCCATTGTTCGGTCTATGGTATTCTCAGTATCCTTTCTGTAGAACCGCATTTCTGTTGATTCAAATTTCTGAGAGATGATTCCCCGACTTTCATTGCTATAAACGACGACTGATATATAACAGTTCAGTCGTCTTTTCTTTGTTTATAGTCGTCTTTTCTTTGTTTATAGTCGTCTTTTCTTTGTTTATAGTCGTCTTTTCTTTGTTTATAGTCGTCTTTTCTTTGTTTATAGTCGTCTTTTCTTTGTTTATAGTCGTCTTTTCTTTGTTTATAGTCGTCTTTTCTTTGTTTATAGTCGTCTTTTCTTTGTTTATAGTCGTCTTTTCTTTGTTTATAGTCGTCTTTTCTTTGTTTATAGTCGTCTTTTCTTTGTTTATAGTCGTCTTTTCTTTGTTTATAGTCGTCTTTTCTTTGTTTATAGTCGTCTTTTCTTTGTTTATAGTCGTCTTTTCTTTGTTTATAGTCGTCTTTTCTTTGTTTATAGTCGTCTTTTCTTTGTTTATAGTCGTCTTTTCTTTGTTTATAGTCGTCTTTTCTTTGTTTATAGTCGTCTTTTCTTTGTTTATAGTCGTCTTTTCTTTGTTTATAGTCGTCTTTTCTTTGTTTATAGTCGTCTTTTCTTTGTTTATAGAGGAATTTTTCTGCTTCGCGTTTGGAAGGCATCTTTCGCTATCCCAGTGCTCTTCCAGATTTCACTGTCGCAATTTCCACCTGTTATAACACAACCCAGATATGGCCCAAGCGTTTTTGTTATTTGTATCTTCTTATAATTTACATGCTAGACTCTGCATTTCTTTTGCACAGCCATTCTTTATTCCACACATTAATGTTTAGTTCTTCTCTCTTTTATTCATTGCTTTCTGTAACAGTTCCTTTAGTTTCAAGTCTGTCATTTGCATATATTTATGTTCTTTAAGATTGTGTCTACCAATAATGAATCCTGGCAGGACTTGTAATTTTCTCGGAATGGCCTCACTGTGTAGGCTGAATACTCCAATGAGAAAACAATGTTTTTTGTTTCACATCCCTTTCTATTTTTGTATATTTCATTTCATTTTCTATCCATATTGCAAGCATTTTGCTGCCAACATAGGTTGTGGATTATTCTATTTTTTTTTTTTTAATCGTATCACTGGTGCCTCTGCAACAGGTGTTCAACCGTGCAACCAGATTGTCAACTGAGTCCCACCCATTCACAGATTAACCAAATGCAGACGACAATTCTACTCCTGCAGCTTCTCCTCTCGCACTTCCCGCCTGTGGAACTCGCTTCCATATTCTTGCTTTCCTGACGGCTACAACCTCCAGAAATTTAAATGCAATGTCAATACTCATCTATTAACCACTTGACTCTAGCCCTTCTCCCACCCCGTATATCCTTTACCCAAAGCGGTAATGCCACTGATGTGCAGGGGCGACATAAGTGTAAAAAGATTAATTAGAAGAGTGAAGAGGAAGACGAACCAGTTAAAAATGAGCAAGAGAATGATGGGAATACAGGTGTGATGACAGTTGCAAAGGTGGAGAGAAAGGAAAGGATATACGGGGTGGTGAAAGAGCATTTCAAGTGGTTAAAAGATGAGTATTGACATTGCATTTAAATTCCTGGAGGTTGTAGCCGTCAGGAAAGCAAGAATATGGAAGCGAGTTCCACAAGCGGGAAGTGCGAGAAAAGCTGCAGGAGTAGAATTGTCGTCTGTATTTGGTTAATCTAACATTGAAAGGGTGGGACCCAGTTGCCAATTTGGTTGCACGAGTAAACACCTGTTGAGGAAGCACCAGTAACTTAAGTTCGCTGGAGCAGAAGCCATGAAATTATTCATAGAACAGACAAAGGGAGGCCACATCTTGTCGGTGGGGAAGTGGCTGTAGTCGAGCAGCCAAATCGGTACCTATCATATGACTGATTCTCCTTTGGAGCCTGTCGAGAACACTGAGATGAACGGCAGGGGCGCCTGACCATATATAGCAGCAGTATTCCATGCACGGACGAATGGTTGATTTGTATATATGCAGGATGGATTCAGGCGGGAAAAAACATGCTGGCCCGACACAGTGACCCAACCATCCTTCCTAAATATGTCAAGATTAGAGACATTCCATTAGCACTTTGTGACGAAACCATTGCTGAAAGCAATGAAATGTTTACTAACTGAAAAAGTCTTTAAAGACATCGGCTGCTATTTCTCATGATCGATTAAATCCGATCAGATATATTGTAAAAGTTCTTCGACACCGAAGACACACAACGTATTGAAAATATCACAAAACATCTAATTGCGTACACCTACTATACATCTACACTAATTGAACACCACGACGTGATGTAATGGTTAGCAAGCTTGTCTCGCTAAAACATATTATAACTGAGTAGTGAGTTCGATCCTCACTGGGTACCCATAGCTAAGCGGCTCTTAATAAATCAGCTATATATCTACACAATTTTCTTGTTCCTTAGAAACACTTTTCTCTTTTCTTTTTTCTTTTCTTTTTTCTTTTCTTTTTTCTTTTCTTTTTTCTTTTCTTTTTTCTTTTCTTTTTTCTTTTCTTTTTTCTTTTCTTTTTTCTTTTCTTTTTTTCTTTTTCTTTTTTTCTTTTTCTTTTCTTTTTTTCTTTTTTTTTCTTTTTTTCTTTTTTTTTCTTTTTTTGTTTTTTTTTTTTCTTTTTTTTTTTTGTTTTCTTTTTCTTTTTTTGTTTGTTGTTGTTCGGCTTGTTGTTCGTTTTTTTTGGGGGGGGGTTGTTGTTGTTCGGGTTTTTTTTTTTTTTTTTTTTTTGTTGTTCGGGGTTATTTTGAGTTTTTTTGTTGTTGTTCGGTTATTTTTTTTTTTTTTTTTTTTTTTTTTTTTTTTTTGTTCGGTTATTTTTTGTGTTCGTTTTTTTTAAGAAAAGACTCCTTACAAGATGCACATGCGATCTTAACAGTTGACTTTATGCGTGAAGAGGTCATTTTTATAATATGCGCTTGTGGAGCAGTGGATATCGGCTTGGAATGAGAAATCGGAAAAGTCGGTTTCGAATTTCCAATTAAAATCGTTGCATTCACTTCAGTGCAAATACCCTTAGGAAAGGTATTATTCCGTTTCTTCCCTCCAGATATAGGTCAAATAACATATTGGTTTTATAATTTTCGTTGGCGCCACTCTACTGCAAAAAGTAATGTCATCCTAATGCGAGGAAATCTTTTACCCAGTCAGTCATGTCTCTTTTGAGACATGATCGCCCAATTGTGTATTACCTGAACTAACTACTTTATAACGTGGATGGGCGTTGTGGTGCCGTGGATATTGACTCGGAACGACAAATTGGGGGGCCGAGTTTGAATTCCGGTTGAATTCCATGTGTTCACTTACGCACAAATACCCTTGGGAAAGGAATTAATCCGTCACTTCCCTCCAGCTATGGGTTAAATAACAGGACAGATTGGGTTCTATAGCCTTGGTCGGCAACCAGTCTCCCGCAGAAAGCAATGGTTATCTTCTGCCCAGTCAGTCATGTCTCGAAAGAGACATATTCGCCCAAAGCGTGTATTACGTATGGCACTTAACTGACTGACTCTACAACAACCTCCTTTAGTAACCCACTACCTTGAGCACCTGAGCATCTCGACGTGGTGTAATGGTTAGAAAGTTTGTCTCGCTAGAAACATTACAGCTGAGTGGTGAGTTCGATCCTCACTGGGTACCCCATACTTTCGGCCTTGTGCCACATCTAAGCGGAGCTTAGAAATTCAACTCTACATGAGTGCCTGTTATTGGATGAAAATAGTATTAAACCCTAAGTGCTAATTAGTTTATTGCACACTATAGACTTAGGATTTCAACATATTGTGAAGTGTATGTTTTACAGCAGGCAATATGAGTCTTCTAAATGCGTATAGGTACGTCTACAGCAGCAAAAGCACTTAACTATGGTGATCGGAACCGCCATAATTCTTTCTTGGCTTTCTAATTTCTTTTACTTAAAGATATAGCGATTTAATTAGATGCGGCGCAAGGCCAGGAGTTTGGCGCACCGTATAAGGATCGACGTAGTTATTCAGTTGTAACTTGCTTACTATGTCAAAGTGCCTATTTGATTATTTTGATTAATCGTCGTTTAGATGTGGCACAAAGCCGCAATGAGCACCCAGTGAGGAACAAGATCAAGTCTTAGTCGTAATTGATCAAGCGATAAGTTTCGAAGTTTTCCTTTACTTAAAAATATAAATCTTCACAGTGAAAATCAGAACTCGCAGATTTTAATAGATTACACGAGAGAAATAAAACTTGGTATCTTTGCTTTCACGTAAGTATCATGCAGTAATAACAAAATATTTCCTATATTGAGTTAGGAAAGGAAATTTGATATTTTTCACGCCCCTATCTATCACGCTGACATTCCTTTAAAAAGAATGCTTAATTTTTTTTTTTTTTTAGTAAATTGAGTGTAACACGTTTATTAACAATTTTAACTTTTTTACTGTTTGTAATATCTCTACCTCCTGCATAGGGGCAGGTAACGAATTCAGCAGATATACAAAGATTGAAAGGGGCGTAAGACAAGCATATCTTTTTTTCCAGGATCTATTTAACTTGTACAGCAAGACTATTCTGAGAACACTAGAAGATATGCCAGGATTCGTCATTGGAGGCCACATTTTAAACAATGTAAGCTACGCAGATGATACAGTGCTGATAGCAGACACGGAAAGGAAACTACAAGGCACCCCTACAAAAGGTAGCTGAAGAGTGTGACAAGAAAGGCCTACAAATAAACTGCAAGAAAACCGAAAGCATGGTCAAAGGGAAACCCAAAATGCCAAATACGGGTCGGGGATACTAAAATCAAGCAGGTACAAAAATTTAAATGCCTGTGAAGTATTCAAACAGAAGACGGAAACTGCGACACAGATCCGAGGGCGAATTGGCATAGTGAAGAAAACATTCCAGAAGTTGAGTAAAGTATTAAAAAACAGGATAATTTCGCTAGAAACAAAGAGTACTGGATTGCTATGTGATATCAGTTTTTCAATACGGCAGTGAATGCTGGACAATATCATCGAAGATGAAGGAAAAACTTGAAGCAACTGAAATGTGGTTCTACAGAAGGATACTGCTAATATCATGGATCGAGCACGTGAGCAATGATGAGGTTTTGGAAAGGAATGGAAACGAAAAGAAAATTAATACTGAGCATCAGCAAGAGACAGCTAAAGTTCCTGGGACATGCAATGAGGAAAGAGGGATTGGAGAACCTGTTACTAACAAGCCAGATATAGGGAAAAAGAGACAGCAGTGGATAACATATTTGAAGGATTTGATTAGGTAGATGACGGAACAATTGCGTGGTGTAACAGGAGAAAGCATACTAAGAGCCACCAGGGATAGGGAAATGTGGAAAGCCATGATCACCTACGTCCTAAAATGACAGGGCGCATAAAAGAAAGAATATCTCTACACTGCACTCGAAATTTCCAAACCTATCAAATCTTGACTCGGAGAAAGCTTACTGTTCCGTCTAAAATCTCAGCGGTGGTCTTTAAATACATCAGCTCTAAGTTACTTTAAACTTAGCAAAACCATTTAGACCTGTCCGGATAAGAGATGAATCCCTATATGTATTGTTTATTCGAGTTGCGTAGCTTGTTTTGAAGAGAGTGGGTAAGACTTCATCGCTGTCGCGTTATCGACCCATTAGCCTATTTGTTGCTATCAGCAAACTATTCGAGTGTATAATGAAAAGGATTGTTGAACATGGGGCTACATTGGGGAAGGTAAAGAGAAGGAGTGGTTAGACATAGGGAATGTCAGGAGGAATGCATGTTAGACATAGGGAATGTCAGGAGGAATGCATGTTAGACATAGGGAATGTCAGGAGGAATGCATGTTAGACATAGGGAATGTCAGGAGGAATGCATGTTAGACATAGGGAATGTCAGGAGGAATGCATGTTAGACATAGGGAATGTCAGGAGGAATGCATGTTAGACATAGGGAATGTCAGGAGGGGAATGCATGTTAGACATAGGGAATGTCAGGAGGAATGCATGTTAGACATAGGAATGTATCAGGAGGAATGCATGTTAGACATAGGGAATGTCAGGAGGAGATGCATGTTAGACATAGGGAATGTCAGGAGGAATGCATGTTAGACATAGGGAATGTCAGGAGGAATGCATGTTAGACATAGGGAATGTCAGGAGGAATGCATGTTAGACATAGGGAATGTCAGGAGGAATGCATGTTAGACATAGGGAATGTCAGGAGGAATGCATGTTAGACATAGGGAATGTCAGGAGGAATGCATGTTAGACATAGGGAATGTCAGGAGGAATGCATGTTAGACATAGGGAATGTCAGGAGGAATGCATGTTAGACATAGGGAATGTCAGGAGGAATGCATGTTAGACATAGGGAATGTGGAGGAATGCATGTTGGGCATAGGGAATGTCAGGAGGAATGCATGTTAGACATAGGGAATGTCAGGAGGAATGCATGTTAGACATAGGGAATGTCAGGAGGAATGCATGTTAGACATAGGGAATGTCAGGAGGAATGCATGTTAGACATAAGGGAATGTCAGGAGGAATGCATGTTAGACATAGGGAATGTCAGGAGGAATGCATGTTAGACATAGGGAATGTCAGGAGGGATGCATGTTAGACATAGGGAATGTCAGGAGGAATGCATGTTAGACATAGGGAATGTCAGGAGGAATGCATGTTAGACATAGGGAATGTCAGGAGGAATGCATGTTAGACATAGGGAATGTCAGGAGGAATGCATGTTAGACATAGGGAATGTCAGGAGGAATGCATGTTAGACATAGGGAATGTCAGGAGGAATGCATGTTAGACATAGGGAATGTCAGGAGGAATGCATGTTAGACATAGGGAATGTCAGGAGGAATGCATGTTAGACATAGGGAATGTCAGGAGGAATGCATGTTAGACATAGGGAATGTCAGGAGGAATGCATGTTAGACATAGGGAATGTCAGGAGGAATGCATGTTAGACATAGGGAATGTCAGGAGGAATGCATGTTAGACATAAGGAATGTCAGGAGGAATGCATGTTAGACATAGGGAATGTCCAGGAGGAATGCATGTTAGACATAGGGAATGTCAGGAGGAATGCATGTTAGACATAGGGAATGTCAGGAGGAATGCATGTTAGACATAGGGAATGTCAGGAGGAATGCATGTTAGACATAGGGAATGTCAGGAGGAATGCATGTTAGACATAGGGAATGTCAGGAGGAATGCATGTTAGACATAGGGAATGTCAGGAGGAATGCATGTTAGACATAGGGAATAATGTCAGGAGGAATGCATGTTAGACATAGGGAATGTCAGGAGGAATGCATGTTAGACATAGGGAATGTCAGGAGGAATGCATGTTAGACATAGGGAATGTCAGGAGGAATGCATGTTAGACATAGGGAATGTCAGGAGGAATGCATGTTAGACATAGGGAATGTCAGGAGGAATGCATGTTAGACATAGGGAATGTCAGGAGGAATGCATGTTAGACATAGGAGATGTCAGGAGGAATGCATGTTAGACATAGGGAATGTCAGGTGTCTATTGACCTTACATTTGAACTCCTGGAGATTGTATCCGTCGGGGAAGCAATCGTGTGGAAGGGAATTCCACAGTCGGGAATATAGCCAGTATAGATTTAGCTTGGAAAATCAGATAGTCACGTGATAGAGAGACAACGGAAGACGACGCATAACATACTTAATTAGGTTGAGTCAATGGATAACAGAACAATGCTCAGAAGAAATAACAAAATTTATTAAGAGATGAAAAAGAAAGAAATTGTAGAATCATGATCAGCTGTCCTGCAGCAACAAATATTTTTTTTTCAGTATTTTATTCGATGTAGCACAGTGGATCTCGCCGTGGAACGAGAAATCTGGGAGCAGAGTTCGAATTACAGTTGAATTCTTTGCATTCACTTATGCGCAAATACCTTTGGGGAAAGATATTAGTCCGTCTCTTCCCTCCGGTTATGGGTTAAATAGCAGGATAGATTAGGGTTCTATAGCCTTGGCTGGCAACAAGTCTACCGCAGAAAGCAATCGCAACCTACTGCGGGATAATCTTCTGCCCAGTCAGTCATGTCTTTTTGGAGACATGATCGCCCAAGCATGTATCACGTATGGCATTTAACTGACTGAAAATAGTTGAAAACGTGATTACGGCTTCTATTGGGCATAAAGTGTGGATCAGTTTTATATTGTTATGAAGCAATTAACTGATCCCCCACTAATTACTACTTAATAATATATCTCTGTCCCATCTAGCTATGAGTCAAATAACAGGACAGGTTGTGTTCTATAGCCTTGGTACCGCAGAAATAAATCGCAACCTACTACGGGATAATCCTCTGCTCAGCCAAGCGTGTATCACGTATGGCACTTAACTGAATGACTCGGTATGACGTTCTATATTCTCGTTATGATTAATGAGTTTCGATCGTCGTCGCCATTGTTGTTTTTTTTCTTTTTCTTTAAAGCTTTAATTTGAAACTCTTAAAACGTTAATTTAATTCTTTCACAATTTCAAGTCACCAAACGCAGGATTCAGTTCTCATACGATCACTGTGTTATGGGGGTACACATATATTCCTCAGGTAATGGACTCTCCGTCCTATATTAATAAGAGTTAAAAGAAGTACTTGGGAAGTTCACGGGAGTTCTTTAGAGTTCTAATGGAGTTCAGTAGAACTACTAGTCAATTGATATTAGTTGGCAGGTAGCCGAATACTAAGGAGTCAGCTTTCAGTGAAAGATTACCAAGTTCCTAACATTTTGGGTACGTTAAGTCGATTAGCAACCGACATAGCACGAGTATAACCTTCAGTGCGAAAACTACTCCACAAGACTCTGAAATTAAGCAACGTTGAGCCTGGTCAGTATTTAGATGAATGAATAAAAAATAAAAAAAATTAGTCGATATTAATAAAAAAAAAAAAAAAAAAATACCGACTAATTCTTTTTTTTTTTTTTTTTTTTTATTAATACCGACTTTGCTTTACTTAAAAAAAAAATCCATTGTCAGGAATAATTTTCTAACAGATCATTTTTATGTTATTTCAGGAAGCTCCGGTGGAATCGGAGGTCATGCTCATGCAGATCATCTCCAGAGACCCCCGTATGGACATCTCTATCGCCCACGACACTTAGGAAGTGGAGGCGGGGGCAGTACCCTGTGCAGTGGCTCTGGTGGTGGAGTGGTTCATCTTATGGCAACAGAAAAGCTGGTAGTCGACGGTGACATCACAGCAAATGGAGAGTCAGCTTCTGTAAAATCTGGAACAAAATGCGGTGGCGGTGGCGGCGGTACCATTTACATTGAGACTCAGGTTCTGGACGGGAATGGACGATTGTCAGCTCAAGGTGGGCATGGACATGGTGGTGGCGGAGGTGGAGGTGGCGGTAACATTGCCATTCAGTCCAATACGACTTTCCGCTTTACTGGAAGAACCTATACAAATGGTGGACAAGGCAGTGAGTAACAATTTTTTTTTTTAAAGATTTGTTTTATATTTAAATAATTTTTAAAGGGTGTACAGTTTAATTAAGGATACGAAAACGGACGTTTTAAACGTATATACGAATATACAAAACAAAACGGGGCTAAGGGCAAAGATGAAAAACTTACCGTACGATGGTGGACCGGAAAATTTAACAGTGTATAAAAAAACAAAAAACAAATAGGAATGACTAACTGGTTATTGCTCCTCACTCTTCATAGCCAATCTAGGACAAATAAATATATACACACACACATAGTAAAGTCTTGTAATTTGCTTGAAGCATTGTGTAAAATAATTGTTTGGGTTATTTCTTGAAGGCTGTCACAATGCGTTGAGTGAAATAAAGGAATGTAAGGAATTGTTTGTGTCACCTATTTATTAAACATTAATATTTCGAGATTAAAATCTCATCTTCAGAATGGCAGAGAAGCTTTTGACTGTCCGAACTTCTTCACGGTCTCTCTCTGCCATTCTGAAGATGAGATTTTAATTTTGAAATATTAATGTTTAATAAATAGGTAATACAAACACTTCCTTACCTTCCTTTATTTCACTCAACGCATTGTGACAGCCTTCAAAACATAACCCATACAATATATATATATATATATATTACCGAGTGAATACAGAACAAAAATTTTTTTTTACAACGTCCAAAACATTAATTTAAAACAGTGCGCAATTTATGAAATATAGAGCTGTGAATATTTATTATAAATTATATTTTAGAACATGTACATAATATATATATATATATATATATATATCCACTACAAATAGTACATTTGTTTCGAAATTGAAACTTCAATGTCTCATCAGGCGGTGTGGATAGGAATGGAAAGCGTCTCTTTTATATTTGGTCAGTTGTGTGTGGGATATTGGTGGGGGTTAGTGATAAGGGAACAAGTCTTGTGGATTGACCGTTAGAATTTTAAAGAAAGTGGTGTGGGTAGTGAATACGGTTGATTAATGAGTCTTTGAGGTTACTCGACAGGTTTAGCATTAGCAGTTAGAATGTAAATTTTTATCTTACGACTAGATTATATCCTTTGGATTTCTTAGAAGAGCAGGTGTATATATATATATATATATATATATATAACGACGAAAAACAGGGAAGTTACTACCAGAGAATCGGCTGTAGAAATTTAGATTCAGTAGCTATTCCTTTTGCTTACAGAAGAAAGTATACCTAGTGGATACTCGTATTTGAATAGACGCTCCGTTTATTAAACAGTATATTTATTTTTATCTTTTAGCCTGATTACTCGAGAAATCTTGATAGAACTCGAACTTGTGTTTTCTTATGGAAAACTGTCATTATACCTGATGTGCTTTAAACTTCACGATCATGTAGTACGTCGAGGGTCAAAATAAGTTGAACTGTCTTAAACACAAATTTTTCTCTGACTCTCAATATAGAAATATATTGAAGTAGTAGGGAGGTTAATGTTTACTGAATCGGCCTTGTGTCATACATAACCGAACTCCTCCCCTACAATTTAGCATCATTCGCTATCATCAGAAGGTGGAAGATTAAAATGTGTGAAAGAATAAATTATACATTTTTATGTTTAAATATAAATTTATTAATAGGAAAGAATAACATGAATTGGTAGGAGTTGATGTTAAACGAGAAACTGTATAAAAAGTTAAGGGTATCAAGAATTCGTAGTAGTCTTCTTTTTTTTTTTAATCGTGTCACCCCAAGCAAGGCATTCCACTGCCACTATAGCGCAGGGGTTACATAGAGCGATTGGATATGGGAAATTTCAGAAGGAGGGTGCTAGACGACTTAGGATGTACACAGGGAGAGCGTTAGTGAGTGTGAGTTAGTGTGTTAGGAGGTGTCTATTGACCTCACATTTAAACTCCTGGAGGTTGTAGCCGTCAGGGAAGCAAGCATGCGGTAGGGAATTCCACAGGCGGGAAGTGCGAGGAAAGAAGCTCTTGGAGTAGAAATTGCGGTTACATTTCATCGGTTTCACTGTAAAAGGGTGGGACCTAGTTGCCAATCTAGTATCTCGTGCAAATTCACATCTAGGGGGCACCAGTGATTTAAGTTCGTCAGAGCAGAAGCCATGAAAGTATTTATAAAAGAGGCACAGGGAAGCCACGTCACGCCGGTGAGAGAGATACTGCAGGCGGTCAGCCAAGTCGGTATCAATCACATTACAGATTCTTCGCTGTATTTTGTCAAGGACCCCGAGGAGAATAGAAGGGGCATCCGACCAGATGTGGCAGCAGTACTCAATACACGGGCGGATGGTGGATTTATATAATTGCAGGATAGATTCAGGCGGAAAGAATTTCCGGGCCCTGCACAGAGAGCCGACTTTCATAGCTGCGGATTTAGCAATGGATTCGACGTAGTCATTCCACTTGATGTCCGCTGAGAGTGTCAGTCCAAGCAGGCGTAGTGTTTTACTCTCTGGGAGGCAAGCCTGTTCCATGATAATGGGAGGGAGGTGCGGTTGTCTGTGGTGGTTAATTGACAGCAGCTTCGTTTTGGAAGGATTGAATTTTACGAGCCATTTCTTACCCCAATCCACCGCGGATTGGAGGTCCTTCTCAAGCTCGGCCAGCGAGGTTCGCCTTGTCACCAACCAACACCAGATTTTTGATCGAGGTGACAGTAAACTGTGGTATCATCGGCGTACATGCCTACCTTGTGATCTTATGGCGTCGGGGAGATCATTGATATAGATTAGAAAGAGCGTAGGACCTAGGTACACCCGCGTTTATAGTGTAGCTCTGGGAGGCAAAAGTGAGTTTATGTGTACGTAGGCAGGAACGTATGTATGTATGAGCGTTTATTGGTGGTTAAGATCGTCTTTGAAATTATCGGTTAGGGTGAATGGTGAAAAGGAAAGGTGAGAACTGAAAGATAAACAATAATAGCGGTCGCTTGACCTTTGTCAAGGGTACGTGTTTATTACGCTCGTCATCTTCTTTATGACGACGGTCGTTCCCGTCTTTTATATCATTTGTAGGTCTTTTGAGAATTTACTCCCGGGTGTGACTCTGGCCTTTCTATTTTTTTTTCTAGATGTTTTCTATTAGCCGAAAACATTTCGCATCGAGGTGTGAAATTTCACGAGTTTTGTGTGTGCTAAGCGAAGTTTGTAAATTTAAAAAAAATCGTTTATTTCTAACAAAATCAATGAGTCAGTGCTTAGCATGTGAATTTTTAAATCTAGAACTTATTTTAATTTTTTTTATTTACGAATAAAAAAATTCTAAAGAAGTGTTAGAATCATATTTTATGTCTATAAAAATATTCCTTTATGAATCTACATGGAAAATTTCTTTAAACTTTATTTTTAAAAATGAGGTTTTCGCTTTTAAAAACAAGGCGAGCGATAGTCATGTTGCATATAACTTTATCGCTAGATTTATGACATAACTGTGTGTTGTGAATTACAAAGATATGAAATTTATTTAATCATAAAAGTATGGGTTAAATTTACTTAATTTTTCATACAAAAAATATCCTCACTCAGCTAAATTTAGAAGGTAAAAAATTCTCTTTTGATAGCACAAATCGAAACATCAGATAATTCTTTCGGAAAAGAAAATACATGAGCTGCAAATCGTTAGATGTGTGAGATGGATTTGAGCAAGAAACCAACAAAATTCCTTATGACACCAAAGAAAAGTGGGATGGGAAAGATTCTAGCAGCGTTTATTAACTGAAACAAGGAGACCGTCCAGAATAGTTGCAAGAGATTTAAAAGTCGTCTGGACGCCGTGGTTGAAGTATTTCAAGATATTTTTGTGTAATTTTGGTAAAAAATGTTAAAATGAAATGTCATTGTTTTTATTTTTGCGTAATTTAGACAATTTATCCATCTTATCCTGTATATAGCATTCTTTTTCTTCTATGCGCACTGTCCTTTTAAGACGTAGGCAATCATGGCTTTCCACATCTCCCTATCCCAGGTGGCTCTTAGCACGCTTTCTCCTGTTACACCACGCAACTCACGTTCTGTCATCCACCTAATCAGGTCCTTCAAATGTTATCCGCTGCTTTTCTGTCTCTTTTTCCTTCTATCTGACCTATCAGTATCAGGTTCTTCAAGCCCTCTTTCCTCATTGCATTCCCAGGAACTTCAGTTGTCTCTTCTTGATGCTCACTATTAATTTTCTTTTCGTTGCCATTCTTTCCAACACCTCATCATTGCTCACATGCTCGGTCCATGATATCCGCAGCATCCTTCTGTAGAACCACATTTCCGCTACTTCAAATTTTTTCTTCATCTTCGAAGGAATGCAGATGATACAGTGCTGATTGCAGACACGGAAAGAAAACTACAATACTTCCTACAGAAAGTAGCTGAAGAGAGTGACAAAAAAGGACTACAAATAAATTGCAAGAAAAAAGAATGCATGGTCATCAGCAAAAAGAACAACCTAAAATGCCAAATACAGGTGGTGGATACTAGAATCAATCAAGTACAAAAATATAAATACCCAGGAGTGCTCTAACAGAAGATTGAAAGTGTGACACAGATCCGAAGGTGAATTGGCATAGAGAAGGACGCGTTCCAGAAGCTGAGTAAAGTACTAAGACACAGAAAAATCCCACTAGAATATAGCATATGTTTATAATATACCTAGTACTCTTTGTTGCTGTAGGTATTATGATTGTTATTAGTAGTCCTACAAACATTTGCTAGAAAAGAGCGCTTGAATCTTCTTATATAAAAATCACACGTCCATTTACATAAAAATATTAACGTGTATATAATCCCGAGCATTACATCCATATTTGTTTGTATACCCTTGGGAATTTTCTACGCCGGATTTTTCTTTGAATTCAACTTAAGACGACTTTTTTCTATTGACAAAGACACCAGAAAATTTTCATGCTGAATTGACCTGACGTTATTGCTACTGTCGTCGTACCTTATTTGAAGATGCTATACAGCCTTTCGTGAGAGCGTCATCTTATTTGTTCTGTTATCGTGTGTTTCGAAAATGATAATTAGGTTCCAAGCATTTTTTCTATTTTCCAAAGCATTCTATTTCCCCCCGATTTCCCCCCCCGATTTCCCTCCATTTCCCCCCTCCGATTTCGCTCCATTTCCCCCCTCCGATTTCCCTCCATTTTTTTTTTATCATCTAGTGTATTATATTTTGAACGTAATTTTCAACTAAAATTCTATCTTTTCGTTTTTCATGCTTTCTTTTCTTGAAAGGTTTTGGCTCCCAGACATTACCAATGACCATGAAAGTCAGCAGTACACTTCGATATTATAGTCCAATATACTCAGATATTGGCAGGCATTCCACTTTGGCTTGGCGCCCAGCAAACAATGATCGACGACCATATATTGAGGCTGATTTGAGAGGCGTTAATTACATCACTGCCATCGAAACAAGAGGTGGTTCCAAATCAAGAACCTTTGTCAATTCGTTCAGTGTTCAATACTGGGACCGTACAACTAATAAATGGGTAAATATACACAAAATACTGAGATTTAACTCCAAGATTTATTGACAGTTATTGTCAGTAAAAGTTAAACAGATAATGTTCAAGCATTCTATAGTACATTTGGTTATTGCATAATGGGACATCCATACAGCTGAATTTCATACACGCCCATTAAAAGATTGATTCTTAACTTTACAGCGGTTAGCGAAAAAAAAAAAGAATCAATTCTGGTTACTTAAAATATATATATAAAAATAAATTTTCAACATTTTTGAATTTTGAAAATTTATTTTAATTCATTTTGGCTCTGTAATTTTAATTACATTGAGCCCTCGTCCTGTATCATTTTTTAATATTAAATCTTTTAATATTAATTAGGATCAGGTTCTTGGAATTTTCCTTTCTACTTTTCCGTTTCTAATTAAAGTAATTTAATAAAATAAAAATATATATAATCAAGGACACATGACTCAGTGGAGATAGATGTTGGTTAGTTCCAGTGATTTGATCTAAAGAGTTGTGGGTTCAATATCAGGCTACAGCAGTGATAAACAACTTAGTTATCTCCCGTTAACCTCACTCTATGTGTCTACCAGAAGTCCCATCACACATGTAATATTGTTTAATATTTCCAGTATAACCAATAGTTGAAAAAATTTTCGAATTTTCAAAAACTCAAATTTCGGAATATATTCATGTACCATTTCTTTTTACAAGGTATACCAGCATTACAATTTAACAACGGGAATTAAAACTTCATCACATTAAGCATTTTTTTAAATTATTTAAATTTTTTAAAAAATTATTTAAATTTTTTAACAAACATACCGATTCAAACATTTCGTTCACAAGACAAACTAGTGACGTCCCCTACAACATGGGATTAATAATATCGGACATTGAAATTTATATTTCTTCGCCACTACCACGATTTTAATATCCTATTCTATTTTTAATTTTCATTATTAACCTAACTAAATTATACATTTAATAAATAAAATATTCACACATTCGATTTACTATTTACAACGAACTTGAGGAACGCTAATAAATAATTCAAATCGAAAAACGTTAAGTTCATAATATGCACTTGATTTCATAAGACATGAAACTCAATCATACCTAAAACGTAGGTTTATATATATATATATATAATGTATATGCAGCCGGTAAAAACATTGCAACCATATGAAATTGATTTAAAACCTTTGCTACGCTCACATTTGAAAAAAAAAAACAATGAAGTAATCTTATTGCATTATTAACGAAATTCATTCGTTAAAATGTTTACTTGTAAAAAATATTACAGGAATCTAAAAAGAAAAAAGGTAACAGTAAAATGCTACCTGATAAATAAGCGTCCTTCTTCCCAATGTGTGTGTATTTAGGCAGCAAATTTCCTTTGTGAAATGTCAGATTAAATAAACTGCAAACATTGTGTTTATTTTTAATGTTCTTTTTTTCTTTTTCAATCGTGTCGGCCCAAGCAAGGGATTGTACTGCCACTGTTGTGCAGGGGTTTCATAGTGAGGAATGTTATGAAGAGTGAGAGGTTGCAGGAGGTGTCAGGAAGAGAGTAGGAGAGGGAAGAGATTACTGATGAGAGTGGTGTAGTTGTAGAATGAATTACAGATGACTTCATTATTAATTTCTCAATGTACCCAAGTACTTTCAATCTCTTTCCGAGATCATCTTCAGGGGTGTGAGTTATGGCAACAAAAAACAATTGAAAAACTGTGTTGCTAAAAATTACTGTTGTTTCTCTTGCTTCAAATGTAACGGTTGATGAATTGCTTATCGTTCATTAGAACCTGAAATTTATTCAAAATAGAATTGTATGTTAAAACGTCATTGTCATGCACGCGTTAAAGCATGAAAAAACTATTCTTTTTATAAGCATTTTAGAACATTACTAGAGTATTCATAGCTGATTCTATTAATTAATTGGTGGCTTAAGTTATTTTAATGAATATTGCCTCGGGGATCTGTAGTTTGCTTTTGTTTTATAGGATATATATAGGATAGTTGTCATCGATCATTATTTTTTTTATATTTTGAATGTAGACAGGAATATTGCTGTAGATGTCTAGAAAAAGACGAATGGTTAGACATGTGTAATGTAAGAAGTTTCGTTAATGTTTTTGTTTTTTGTCAGAGATACATTCTCCCAAGGGACATTTGAATTTATATATAATGTTGGTTTTACGCAATACATCAGTTGGTGGGGAGGAGTTATTACGGATAATTAGCTTAGTAGTACTGTATTCTTTATAATATTAAGATCAACGGAAGATATATATTACGAATGAGATTTCTACTCTGTGGTCTTTAAAACTTAAGACTAATTATATAACAAAGGATTAAGTTGAAGGCATGTATTCAGGCGAATTCAATATCGGGTAATTTTTACCAAGTCTAATTTTCTTTGGATGCACTGTTTAATTTCTCAATATAAAATACCTATGGGTTAACATCTCATAAAATCAGCAAAGTCACGTATAAATTCTCATCCTGAGTATGACAACAAACTATACCTACGGCAGTAAAACCTGTTAGCACCCCTGCTATGGGCAATTAATCCCCCAAACTGGGGTCAAACATATTTGGGAAAGAAAAAAATGTTACCAAAGCTCACAATAAAATAAAATTTTGGAATTAAGTGACTCATAAGTTATATATGCCGTTAAGCAACCAGACAAGGTCTTGGGCATGACGATAAACTGCATCCGGCAGCAAAGCCTCTGATTAGGTGTTTTCAGGTCTATCCTGACTCTGATTAGTAGCACCCTTTTAGGGTCCCAGCTATGGGTAAATAGTAAACCCCCAACTGGGGTCAAGACACTAAAAGTATAAACATAGGCTTTTATAGAAATGTATACATTCTTGCTGCTTTTTTGAATACAAAACTAGAAGAAATTTTCAGTTTTCTAAAATAAGAAAGAATAAGAAATTAATTATAATTTGACTAAATCAGCCTTCTCATATCTTTTTCATGGTATGTGCCATTAACGCTAAATAGAGTATCAACTGATAATATAGAAATATTGTACATGAAAAAGTCGAAATAATTTTGATATTCGGTTTTATAATCTTTCAGGAAATAGTTAATCTGGAAACTGAGCCATATGCAGCCAACACCAACTACAATTCGATTGTACGCGTTAATCTCGGATGGAATGTCCACACCAACAAAATACGTGTTTACCCTCAGCAAGTCCAGCGGGAAATGGCAATCCGACTGATTGGCTATCGTGACTTTTCCAAGCCCGGTTTGTATATCCATAAAACATTTCTCAAAGCTCTTCAGCTTTTTGGCCTCTGACAGCAGATTTAGACATTAAAACGCAATAAAAAAAAAAAGAATGTTGCGTAAGAGAACATATTTACAGAATGCCTTTTTGTCAGTTATTTACAATCTGATTAATATGGTTCTGCTTTCCTGCCTTCTTCAGATGACTTTTACTCTTTTAGCGTATTTAAAACTGAACCCTATATATTAATCTACGGTTGTAGATTGTTCTGTCAATGTCTGCAATTTTTTTTAGTGCTTTTCAACTGAGTTCGAGTCTATACCACCCAATCCAAAAATTGAGCTCACAAGTTCTTCAACCAAACCTACAAACCAAGGCTCTAATCATTGAGCCTATTGCCCCGAAGATTAAAGTTTGTTTCAAATTCCTTAAGCGTTACCAGAATTGATGGATAACTGAAAGAGGCCCTAGTAAACAACAGCCGAGACGTTATAATGCAGATATTAATCTGTTTATAAATATCACAAACAATAGCTAAAAATAAAATTAGGACTGTAGCAAACTAACAATGCATTTCTTATGTCTGAAAATATTCCATCAAATTCGATTTCAGCTGTTTTGAAAGAGATCTTAAAATAATCCTTCAAATTGGCCAGAATTTCAGTAATTCTATTTATACTTAAAAGTATCAATAGTAGTGCGGCGGCTATAAAAACAGGAATAAAAATATCATCATAAAAGAATTTTGTAATTTATAAAATCTCCGAAACAAATTAAAGAAACATTCCACAGGATGTTAATTATTTATCATTAATTTTTAAAATAACTGACAGTCTAAAACAAAAAAAATTGTGTGGCGTGTTTCGGGCTTTTGGAATTTATCAGTAAAATGATGTTGCATAAAAGTAAGTACTTCCACTAAATCGCGAAAAAAATGCCTACATACTTACTTTTAAACTTAATTTTTGAAAATGAAAAAGTTTTCTCGGAACTTTTATTTTTAATTAAAAGCTAAATGATTACATTTACTATTTCTACTAAGCAAAATACTCTGGTTTATTTCAAGCATAAATGATATTGATTAGAATATAAAGGTTTGACAATTGTTTTTTCAATTTTTTTAATTTTGCCACCACTTGAGCGATCGACACATTTGTAAACAAAAGTTAATTCTCGGTTTTGAAAAACTTTCAAAAATAAAATAAACATCAGTGAGACATTATTTTTGGAAAATTGGCAAATTTTGTTAAATTAATCTGATTTACACAAGTATTACTTATTTATAGCGTGAAATTTAGAATAAAACTTTAAGAGATTTAAACTTTTTGACCTGTCTCTGTATTGCTGACAGGTTCCCGATTAGAGATAGGATAAAGAAGTATGGCATTTATAAGTGACAAAATTGTACAAATCTTTTTAGGATAACGGAAACTCTTGCACATAAAAATTACCATACAAAAAAATAAAATACACGAAAAAAATTTTTTTTAAATATTAAGGCCAAACGATTTTTATTATACTTTCCATTTTTCTATAGGCAATATAATCATCAATTCATAACTAAAAATTTAAAAAACCGGAACAAATCATTAATTATTTTAAAAAATAAATTTTGAAATTTAAAAAATTAAATTTTCAAAATTTCATTATTAATCGAAAATTTTATTTTTCTTCAGATTATTTTATTTTTCTTCCCATAATTCTTATTATTTATCCAAGCAATTAAAAGCTTATCAAATAATATCAGTTCTATTGCATTTTTTATTTTACTTTTCGGAGCTGATTTTCGGATACAAAGGCCAAGTTAAAGAAAAAAAATGGATTTATATTCCCAATGAGTGCTGCTTTTAACTATTAAAATCATAGACCGCAACAAATTAAAATTTATTAAAATTTCATGGATTTACATGAAGGGGTTAACAGAGGTTAAAAAAGGGTATTTTTTACAAGATTTTTAAAAAATAGTAATTTAAAAAATAATTTCATTCATTTGTGAATGAGTACTGAAAGTTTTAAGATCCGACAATTATGATTTTTGTGAGAATTTCCAAATTGTTTGTCACCGGGGAAAAAAGGGTTATGTCCTCATTACGTTGTAACGTTTTGGTTACCCGCTAACTTAAAACAAGATTTTCTGCCCAAAATTTCAAACATGTTCGAAGGGATTAAAAAATGTTTTAAAATAATTAAAAATTACTTTGATTTTTTTTCTCTTAATAATAATATAAACATTTTGATAGGAAAAGTTCGTTTTTATTAAGTTTGGGACCATTTTTATTTATACTATGCTGTTTTTAGCAATTTAGTGGAGGTACCTACATAAATGAGAGGAGATACTGACATTTAAAATGTATTTTTTAATGTGTTTGAGTACATATTCTTGCCGATATCATTTAGTTTCTCTTTGTTTTTATGAATTTTATTAAACATTGGCAGAACTTTTGGCATTAAATGTACCCACAATTTTTGTATTAACATTTTATAAAAGTGAAAGAAAAAATGAACTAGGTTAGACTAAAAACCCAAACACACATTTAAAAAAAATTCTTAATGCGCAAGTGTAATCAAATTAAAGTAAATATCACTGTTTTCCGGTAAAGTCCTATACGATGAAACGCGCCACTCGGATTTTTTTTTTTCTTATTTCGTCATAATTTTTTTATAAATAGACAATTTTCAATACGGCTATATTTTTCGTCTGCAGAAAAAGCTATTTTCAACTGATGTAAAATAGATACCTGTTTTCTTAGACATACGTCTCAAATAAACAAAACATTATTTAAGAAATGTTTTCTCTTTATAATAATTCTCTCTAAATTTTTCAGCACCTCAATTTATGCCACCATTTTCTGACTGCAATGTATTTTCACAGAGTGAGTAATTTATTTTTTTTCTAATAATGATATTCATGTTTTGTTGTTTTTTAAACGTAGTTAAATTTCCTGCTGAATTTTCCAAGATTTGATTTAAAAAATAAATCAAATCTTTTAAAGATTTTTCGATTACAAATTAAGATATTTCTTTTTCTTTATCAAACAAACACACAAACAGGTGGATCCGGTAGTGCTGGCCCGGTGTTATGGAATCACATCAGCGTGAAAACTAAAGTCGTGATAGACAATGCTGGTTTGCCTACAACAATCTATATGAATAAAAACTGTACCGTGTATGAACCCGTCATCTCAGGTAAGATACAAAGACTGAACAGCGTTTCAGTTGCTCTATAAAATATTCTTTTTGTTTTTAATTCACATCTACGATCGATTGTGTCAGTGTCGTTAAAACGAATTTAGCTTGGGATCTCTTCTAGTGAGTTATCTTTTCCTGTTAGTAGTGGGAGTCCATTCTAGTGAAGGGTAGTTTTATACTGTTGCAGGTTAACGGAATTTGGCCTTGTGGTAGATAGCCCACTATAAGTCATAAAATGATTATAAAATCAAGAAAAGCAAACTGAGTTGAAAAATAACATATATATATATATATCTCAATTAATGTTTTTAAAATTAAAATAACAACTTGAAGTATAGGTCCAACGGAGGTTAAAATATCCATAGCAAATAATAAGCTGAAAGATTTAAGGCTTAGGAATGCGGGAAGCATGTAAGTTTGGGATGTTTTTGCTGTAGTCGCTCCTTAGGTCAGTAAGTAGTTTTGAGACAGGGGAGAAGGAAAGAGGCAAGCGTAGTAGCCGCTTGACTTAAGTCAAGGGGATATTGATTACACTCTTAAGTTCTGCCTGCTGGTGTCTGTCTCTGTCCGCATTTTATATCTCCTTTTTGGATCACAAAAGTTCGTTTGGAATTTCACACTTGTATTTGATTCTGGGCTTCTCATTGGCTGATAAATAAAATTCGCGTAGGCTCGCGAAATGGAAATTAATATTTGATTAATTTTTATTTTTCAACCGGAACAGCTGCTCGAACCCGGATGCGCAAAGACGAATTTTGGTCATTTGTTTTCTGGTCGTTATAGAACAAACATCCGGTCCTTCGCTTTGCTCGGTATCACCACAGATCTCTCCCAAATGACTATGAAGAGACTTTTTCCAATTACCTTTCGATTATTTACTCTGAAAGGAAAGAAAACATTTTCACTTAATGACTAAGACAACAGCTGTTATATTTTTTTTTTATTCCTCTTATTCAAATTCATCTTAACATTATTTTTTCTTACAGGATATTAAAATAAACATCTATTTCTCCAAGAAAGTCACATCGAAAGAATTTTTAGTTTTTGAAGCGTTATCATAATTCTTCGTTAAATATGGTGTTATTCTTCAATTGTTTTCTGTAGAATAATTATTAGTATTTTTAGAATTATAATTTGTATTGTTCATTTTTATATTCTTCTCTGAGACTAATTTCTTTATCGATTGTGGCTGGAGTAATTATTGCTAATGTTTGTGTTGTGTTTTTGAGCCTAATATTAAATACTCTGCATGTAGAAGCTAATATGAGATTTATTAAATTATTTATAATAGCCATGTTCTTTCTGCATGAGTATTTACTGTTATAATTGAGGAAGCACACGTTTCAATTGTTTGTTTTTCTATACACGGAAATTGTAAATTTATTATGATTTGAATCTACCGGTACGTTTCTGAAAATAATGACGAAGTTATTTCGAAGGTTGTTCAGATTTTTTTTTTTTTTTTTTTTTGTGCTTTTTAGTTAATATAATTTTATCATCAACATAGCGAATACAAAATTTACAGCTAAATAAGGCCAGAATTTTAAATTTTGATTAATGTTGGTGCGAAAAATTAACCTACTGTGACACCATAGATTTGTGTGTATGTCTGAAATGATCCCAAAAGTAAATTCATTATTTTACACTGTTCAGACTCTTGTTTTCACATTGATTGTCATGCTTACATTGTTTCGGCTATTATATGCACTGACCACCTTCAGGTGCTAGGAATTTCGAAACAAACCCCTTATTCAAATCTCTTGGGTATATCGTCCTCATTTCATATGCGATGCCATTTCAATGGAGTTACCTCTCTTTAACTTGACTCTTCAAGTTATTTGTTCACCACTACTGTAGCCGGCATTGATCTCGCAACTTTTTCGCTCCAGTCCCTGGAACCAATCAACTCCGATATCCACTGGATCATATGTTATATAAAAGCAATCAGTCTAACCGTCTGCGGATGACACACATATATATATAATGTCATCCGCAGACAGATCTGTTTCGCTGTATCACAGCTCATCAGTGTGGCTAGACACATCCATTTGCTTCTGACCGGGAAAGAAACTCGACCGATTTGGTGTCAGTCTGAGTCGCTACCCTAAGCCATAGGCGCATGGAATCAGAGAGGGGAAATTTTAACGTGTTGTATATAAGCAGTGTATATCCACGGCAGTCACCGAAAGAACTCAATTCATTTCTGAAGACTAATGCATATATCGCAGAAGTGGAAACTGTTTTAAAAATGTTCTTCTCTAGAGCTCAATCGTAATATATATATATATGCATGCATATGTATGTAACATAACTATTATCGATGTAGAAAGTGAAGCGGCGCGTTAAATTGAAAATTTCGGCGAGGTTTGTTGCGTTCACTTTCATACAAGTACTCAGATTTATGAATCTCTCCTTTCCCCGCAACCATGGGTTGAATTGCAAGGTAAACTGAGTGTTTATCCTTAGTTGACAATCAGTTTATTAAATGGTCAACTCTGAATTAAACTGCCAACAAGTAAGTTAAGTGATAATGGCTTGGGTGATCATGTCTCTTTCGATTCATGACTAACTATACAAAAGCTTATCCGGTAGTAGGTTGCCATTCCTTTCTGTGATAGACTGCTTATCAACCAAGGCCATAGAACCCAATCCTTCCCGCTGTTCATCTCTTAGCTGGAGGGGGGAAAGATGGATTAATACCTTTCCCAATGGTATTTGCGCGTAAAAGAGTGTAAATAATCTAACTAGAATTTGAACTCTCCTCTCCGATTTCTCATTCCGAGCCGATATCTATTGCACCACGTAAAATTCCACTTGCTGCCGAATCAACAGCCAGTACATTTAGCATGTTAAGGCCCTATATTTTTCAGTGGACTCTTATGGCACTAAGGCGAAATAGTGAGGATATCTAAACTTATTTATAAATGGAACTTTGTGCGTGTCCGTTACCTATAGACTCCGAAACGGCTGAACTGATTTTCTTGAAAATTTACACAGTTGTACTATAAGCGTCTGCGAGTGTTCTTAGCTAGGTTTTGTGTCGAGGTACCCCCCGATAAATATCGATAATCGAAAAAATAGGGTTATAGATGGAGTGGTCCGATTTTAATCAAATTTGTACAGTCATAGACAAAGACATAAGAAACGTTATTCAGAATTTTCAATGTTGCATTTCTTACAATAGGGCAGAAAATCGATAATATATATATATATATATATATATATAAAAGGCAAGATGTGTGTGTGTATGTGTGTCAGTCTATCTGCCTGTATGTCTGTATTTCTTCTTCTTTTTTCAGCCCTTTTATTTTAGTTTTTGCTTCGGGTTTGGTTCTAAGTAGGTGTAATTGTAGTTCTTAGTCTCAGCCATGATACCATTTACTCAGAGGATTTATTTAGCCTTCAAAATTCAGTTTACGACGAAAAAAACTTATTTAATATCGATACGGGAAATCAAACTTTGACTTACAACCATTCATTTTTCTTTCAGTGTAAGGTTTCGTTTTAACTGGAAACAACTATTGCTTTTAGTCTTTCGTGCCAACATCCAAAGAGCCTGAGCTCCAGGACCATGGATTAGTTTTAAAGCTTTCATTACACCCGAGCAACACCGGGCTATACTGCTGGTAGATATATATTTTCACATGTGTACATGTATTCATAATGTTATTATAGAAAGTGTAGAGCTTATTTGAACTACAAATGTAGCATTCAAGAGAAACGCGCATGTACATAACTATCATTGATATCGACCTTAATGAACCAGTCTTCCCAAAAAGGCTTAATGAGCTGCTTTTATGCGTTGATCGACAAATTTGAACGACGAAAATGTACCACGTTTTGAATGAAGTTCGACAAATTTACTAACGAGTCTCTCGAAGGGACTCATCATGCTTTTGGCAAACATTACAGTTAAACGCGGGGTTTTGAGCAGTTCGCTTGTTTCAAGACGGGTCGATAATTAACTCAACATGAGCATTCAGGTGGACAAATTACCACCAGAAGTTATGGAAAATAACTGACCTCATCGACGCGTAGCGTTACCAGAAAATCCAATAATTGTTTTACATGACTAAATTCTGGACAGGAAATAGACTTCAAACTAGAAAGCAGCTTTGCCGAAAAAAATCTTCCGCAATATTTAAAGGCATGGGAGGGGTGCTTGGATAGTTGTGTATGTTCGCAAGGGGTCTATTTCAAAGAGGGTCCAAATTTAATATATGAATATACTGGTGTAATTCTGTTAGTAGACCTGTCCATGGATTATATATATATATATTAGTCATCCGCAGACAGATCTGTTTCGCTGTATCACAGCTCATCAGTACGGTTAGACTCCGATGTAAATACATTATATATATATATATAAATATGACTATTTTGTTCGTGTCTTTTTTAATGTAAGCATTTATTTTAAATATTTGTAAACATGTATTTTTAAATGTGTGTGTACATATATATGTCTAAATAAGCATGTGGTCAAAGGGGTTTCGATATCGACAATGTGGGTGAAATTGGATAGATGAAACTGTTCAGAAACACTTGATGATTGTACGGCATGCTGTACTGATTAGCATTCACATTGTAAGCTCCAATATGAACAGTTCTACAAATACTTTCATGGCTTCTGCTCCGATGAACTCGGCTAACTGGTGCTACCTATACATAAATTTGCTTTAGCCACAAGATTGGCAGCTGGGTCTCACTCTTTTACTGCAAAACCAATAAATTGTAAATGCAAATTCTGCTCCATCAGTTTCTTTTCTCGCACTTCCAGCCTGTAGAATTCCCTTCCATTTACTTGCTTCCCCGACGGCTGCAATCTCCAAGAATTTAAATGTGAAGTCAATAGTCATCTCCTATCGCACTAACCTGCATCCTCTATCTTATGCTCCTTTCTCCATCCACTCCACTCTCATCAGTATTCTCATCCTTCTCTTACCCACTTCCTGGCATCCCCTATAACCTGTCACTCTTTCTCATAACTTTCCTCCTATGTCATCCCCTGCAAAACAGTGACAGTAAAATGCTTTGCTTGGGGCGATATGATTAAAAAAAAAAAATTCAGAGTGCTTGGAAATCATTCTGAGGCCATACAGATTGTCACCATTTTATAATTTTTATTTTGCACATGCATGTTGTTTGGTTTTGATTATGTTGACTACACAGTATAGCAGGGTCAGTTGGGCACCATCTGTGAGGAAAAGCAAACAATGACTCCATTCACTTTGTCAGAAATTGGAAATGGCATGCTGTAATGCTTGGTATTCACAGCAGGGGATCCAACATATATCAGTGTTTGGGAGGGAGTCAATCTGAGGGCAGTGCAGAGGATTTGGAAAGAGTTGGATCAGTCTAATAGTAATTTACAAAGATGTTTAAAGTGATCATTCGTGATGGTGACATTATGCATATAGGGCCTCAGACTCAACATGGAGGCCTACGTCAAGTGCCTTGAGGAGGTATTGTTGCCTGGGGTTAAGATGGTGTTTGGCAACAATACTCTTCATCATGCCACACTAGCAGGAGAACCCAGTCATGGCTGTCAGACAATTTCTGTGGCCACATCACCGCTTACATCTGGCCACCTACCTGCCTAGACTGCAGCCCCCTTGATTATTATGTGTGGAGCAAGAGACCAACAAAACTCTTTGTAGTACCAAAGATGAACTGAGGTAAGGATTATGGCAGCATTCACCAACTTAAAAAAGGAGACCATCCAGAACAGTTGAAGGAGATTCTGAAGTAGTCTAGAGGTAGTGGTTGAAGCCAATGGAGATTTTATTAAATAAATTTACTCTTCAGTATTTCAAGATATTAATATATAATTTTAGTGAATATATTAACATGAGAAGTCAGTGTTATTTTCAGTTTTGCTTAATTTAGAAGACAATTTATCGATCACACACTGTATATAATTTAATCCAAAATCAAAATGACAAATTATTTGCTAAAGAATGGCTATACTTTAATTGGAGCAGATAGATCCATCTCTCGGCCGGTTCAAACTCCACCCACGTCTATTGAACAGGTTAAGAGGCTCATCCCTTGTTCCCTGTTTAGGATGTGGTTTCCGGCTTTCTCTTTTCTAATCTTTTCACTATTACGTAGCCTCCTGCACATCAGTGGCGTTACCGCCTTGCTCGGGGAGATACGATTAAAAGTATATATATATATATATATATATATAAAATAGATCTTGACTTGGCAGCCCGCATTCACTCTCTCACTGACATAATGTGGCTTCCCTCTGTCTTTTCTCCTAGTATTTTCTTGGAAACTGCTCTTGTTTTCCCTGGTACCTCGACCACATATATTTACTTGTGCTACTAGACTGGAATTTAGGTCCCACCTTTTTGTCGTTAAAATAGTTAAATGTGACCCCCCCCCGCTCTTCTACTCTAACAATTTTTTTCGTGTACTTTCCGTTTGTGGAACTAGCTTTCATTTGCTTCTTTACCTGGTAACTACAATCTTTAAAAGTTTAAAGGCATCGCAAATTGCCATCTTTTATCTACTTGATTCCCATCCATTTCTTCGGCCTTCCCTGTACATATTTTTATTTGATGTTTTGTTGTTTCTCTCATTGTAACCCCCTCGTAAACTAGTTGCATTTCTCTTGCTTGGGTAAAATAAAAAAAAAAGTAGGGGTGCAAAATGGCTTTTAATCAGATCCACTTTGAAAACATCGAACAGATACTAGATTGGCAACAGTGAAACCGATAAAATGTAACCTCAATTTTTACTCCAACAGCTTCTTTTCTCGCACTTCCCGCATGTGGAATTCCTTTCCACATACTTGCTTCCCCGACAGCTACAATCTCCAGAAGTTTAAATATGAGGTCAATAGACACCTCTTAACACACGAACTCGCAACCATTCTCTCAAACACTCTCCCCATCTACCCAACCGTCATCCTCGCCCGTCTATCACCCTCCTTCTGATATTTCCTACAGCTAAACACTTTTTTCTCATCACTTTCCCCTATGTAACCTGCTGCATAACAGTGGCAGTGGAATGCCTTGCTTGGGATGAAATGATTAAAAAAATAACCGTCATTTTTTTTATTTTAATGCTTCTTGGTCGGACCTCTGCTTATATACGTGAACACACATACACGCTATTATTACATGAATATTTGTTTGAACACAGACGAAGGTTTTTCTTTCTTGTCTTTGGCATAGCTCTTCATGGACGTAGACAATTACGGTCGCCACAATTTCTTGTTCTTTGTATCTCATAATAGATTTGCTTTTATGTCCTCTAAACTCATTTAAGTAAGTTTTTCCTTGATTTCCTGTCTATTTGCATTCAGTCTGCCTTATGAATATAAAATTTTCTAAACCCTCTACCTCACTATGTGTTCTCAAAATGTCAGCTCGCTTTATGATGTTGTGCATAAGACTCCATTTTGTTTGATTATTTTTTTAAACTTTGACGTTTTCAACATGTTCATCCAAGTTATTGTAACAGTCTTCTGTAAAACTAAATGCTTCAAATCTCTTCATCTGTAAAATTGTCCAGCATTCGCTGTCATAAGGTATTCTAATAATTTTGTTTGCTTTTTGCTCAGACCTATTGTTTAAACTGGTCATTTCTTATAGTTGTTTCTGAAATCACTTAGAAAGCATTGGAAAAATATATTTCCCGGAATCTAAGAAAATGTTCCGAACGAAATTAAAAAAGAAAAAAGTGAAGCACATTATTCTCCTAACAAACGTGTAAATTTTAAATTGCTACACTTTTAGTGTGTGTGTGTGTGTGTGTGTTGACCGCAGTCGCCAGTGAGTGGCGACTTTCAAGTATGAACGCCATCTTCAAGCCTTCAATATGGAGTTTAAACATGAAACATTCGGTGTTTAACTCGGTGTTCCCTTTTATATTAACACATGCGGTTACGGATGTAAAGCACTTTCATCCATATATATAGCATGCCATTAAAACTTTGTCTTTTTCTTTACTTATTAAATATTTTTATCAATTCGTTTTCCCCATATGTAAATGGACTGCTCCACTATCTTGCCTGTATACGTATATATATATATATATATATAGTCATCCTCAGATAGATCTTTCGCTGTATCACAGCTCATCAGCACGATTAGACAGCCGATTTCTTTTTACCCAGGATTGAAACCCGACCGAATTGGCGTCAGTCGGCGATTCTACCTCTGAGCTACGGGCGCTCGACGCCCAATAGCTGAGAATGTTCTAATTCATTGCTGAATGGACGATGCGTAGATAAGTAGACATAGTAGAAAATAAGTATTTAATATAACGTTCGACTTTTAACAAGCTTCTTCAGAGATTTATTGGACGAATGATTTAAACATCAAAGAGACAGTATGTTGAGCTGTAGTTTCATTGGTCAGATACGTGTGATAAAACAATGGATGAATATTAAATATAGAAAAGAAATTGTCTGTGTACCAACGCGTAATAAAAAAACATGTTTTGAATGTAAGTATATGGAATCAAAAACGTGTTAATCGCATCCAAATCATAGACGAACTAAGTTGATAATATTAGTATGTGTGAATGACAGTAACGATATACATTTCCGTTCAAAATACGTAACAAGTATTGTATACACGTGTCATGTTTTATTAATAAAATGAGAATTTGTTTTTTGTTAAATGTTAACGGTTAGAATCTTTTAATAAAATAAAATACTACGTCTATTGAACAGGTGTAGAGGGTCATCCCTTGTTCCATGTTTAGGATGTGGTTTCCGGCTTTCCCTTTTCCAATCTTTTCACTCTTACGTAGCCCCCTCCACATCAGTGGCATTACCGCCTTGCTCGGGGTGATATGATTCAAAAAAATATGAAAATTATTACAATAGCTTAAGTAATAATATATAAATAGGAAACATGCATATAAATTACCATACTAAATAACTGCAATATTACAATTAATCAGAATAAATGATATACCATAAAAATAACAATAAAACTAATGTTGATAATAATAATAAAAAGAATGATAATAATAAAATATATAATGATAGTAAGAAAATAGGTAATAATTTGGGGAAATTATTCATCTTGTCAGATTCCGATTTATATATTCAACTTATACATATTACTCATACACAGGGTAGTATGGATAGAGCAAAATTCTGATATAAAAAAAAAACTATTTTTCAGTGTGCTCAATACAGAGGAGAGGAAATAATATTAATTGAAAATTAATAACACATGCTACAACATCACGAGGAAGTAGCTATCTCGTTTTAATAATTTCTGTCTTGTCAACTGTTAGTGATGATTGCGGTAATGAAGAGTTAAAAAATTCAAAATTAACCAAACCCCCTCAATAGGGGAAACATTGGTTATCACAGACGACATAACAATCAAAATACGAGTAAATGGTAATTTGAAAAACCTGAAAGCACCCTAAAAAGAATTTTTTGGAGCGTTAATTTAAAGTAGAAATCAGTATTGCTAATTGACTATTAATTTCACTTTAAAATAACTTTTTAAATAAATCATTACAAATTAATGTTAGAAATTAACGAATTTCAAATTCTTAATTGACTGCGCGACATGTTTAAAAAATAAAGTTATACAAAGATGGAACGGTGGAAGAGAAAAACACACTTAAACACACACACACACATGTTTTTTAACTATTGCTTTTAATGATGTTAAATTTAACGCTGAAGTGTCTATGAACGCTACATATATTAGAAACATGAAAGTCTGGATGTGCAGGGAAGATGATTATATAGACGTCAAGACAACCATAGTGATACCTCATCCCATAAACTCATACCAAAAAAAGCAGGTAATTCTGTGTATAATTATGTATAAACTAACAGTATAGCCCGGCGTTGTTCGGGTGTAATGAAAGCATTAAAACTAATCCATGGTCCTGGAGCTCCGACTCTTTGGACGTTGGCCCAAAAGACTAAAAAGCAATAATTGTTTCCAGTTAAAGCGAAACCGTAGACTGAAAGAAAAATGAATGAATGTAAGTCAAATTTTGATTTCCTGGTATGGATATCAAATAAGATTTTTTTTTTTTTCGTCGTACACTGAATTTTGAAGGCTAAATAAGTCCTCTTAGTAAATAGTATCATGGCTGAGGCTAAGAACTACAATTCTACCTACTTAAAGTCAAACCCGAAGCAAAGGCTAAAATAAAAGGGCTGAAAAATACAGACAGATAAACACACACAGATCTTGCCTTATATATATATATATATATATATATATATATATATATATATATATCGATTTTTTGCACTATTGTATGAACTGCAACCTTGAAACTTCTGAATATCGTTTCTTATGTCTTTGTCACTGAGTATGAAATTTGATTAAAAACGGACCACTCCTTCTATAACCCAATTTTTTTCGATTATAGATTTTCGATATTTATCGGGGGTACCTCGACACAAAACCTAGCTTAGAACACTCGCAGGCGCTTATAGTACAACTGTAAATTGTCAAGAAAATCGGTTCAGCCGTTTCGGAGTCTATGGGTAACGGACACACACACACACACAAAGTTCCATTTATAAATAAGTTTAGATTTAGAGAAATCCGTATATGTTTATTTATATATATGTTGCTTTTTATGGACCTGTTTTGTTTTTGGCATGTGAATTTCCGCGCTTATATATTTAATTATATTCATGTTCATATATGAATGTTTACCTTGTCATCTATACAACCATCTTCTCTACCCATCTTATGCGAATTCAGATTTTGATGTATCCAATATATAACATTCATAGATACTACTTACATCAGAGTTGAGTGTAACGGATAAATTGACACTTCGCTAAAAACAATCGTTAAAAAACGTGTGTATGTATGTGTGTGTGTGTGTATATATATATATATATATATATTTCAAATTACCATTTACTTGAATTTTGATTGGTCATCACAGACTACATAACAATATCTCTCCTATTCAAAGGGGGTTTGTTAGTTTTGAACTTTGTAAAACTCTTTATCTCGCAACCAACACCATCACTTGACAAGGCACAAGAAGTCTTGAAATGAAATAGCTACCTTGTCGTTATGTAATAACACATGTAACAAATTGATTTTTCTTTTTTTATATATACATATATTAGGTGCATGGTGAATACATTGTGTGAGTCTATGAATTAATTTCATGGTTATAAGTTTTGAATAAAAAATATAATTAAAAAGTTCGATCTCTGAAAGCCAGTTTTTTTTTTGTTCTTTTTACTCTAAACCAATTTTCTTGACGTCTTATTTCTTGTAAAAATTTAACTCGTCCATCTAACAAGTGTTTTAAGTTTTTCTAACTTTTACTCATGTAAGCCGCGAGGAAATGACGAGAGACAACTGCCTTATCACATAACAAAAATGATCAATAAACTGTCGGACTGTTTTAGTCGTTGGATTCCTTCGTACATCATTTTTGAGAATTTTACCTTAAAGAATGTGCGTTGTGGTGCAGTGAATGTCGGACGGGATGAGAAATCGGAGTGCAAAGATCGAATTCCAGTTGAATTTGTTGCATTCATATCCGCGCAAATACCCTTAAAAATTATTAATCCGCCGCTGTTCTCTTCAGCAATGGGTTAAACAGCAGAACAGATTGGGTTCTATAGCTTTGATTGGCTACAAGCCTAACGCAGAAATTAATGGCAACCTACTGCGGGAAAATTTTCTGTCCAGCCAGTCATGTCTTTGTGACATGATCGCCCAAGCGTGTATCACTTGACTGATAAGATGTTGAGAGGCGTGATTTCTCACGTCATTAAAAGAAACAATACACAAAAGAAAACGATATGTTGAGACCTACTGTTAATAGATTGTCTGCCAAATATTGCCTTTTGTGTGATTTTCACATCTCAATAGCCAATTATATCGGTATAAATTGTGTTCATTCATCAAATGACTCTTTCCAAGGAAGATCGACCATAAGTAATGTCAATGGATCTATGAATAGGTAGATAAAGTAATCACCACTAAAAGCATAAAACGTGTAAGTAAATATATTTAAAATAACTTCCATAGCAGCTTAATAGGGAAATAATTTTTTTACTGCCAAGAGCATCTGGGCTTAAATCAGTCAGTTGAGTGCCATACGTGATACACGCTTAGGCTATCATGTCTCGAAAGATACATGACGGACTGGGCAGAAGATTATCCTGCAGTAGGTTACCATTGCTTTCTGCGGTAGACTGGTTGCCGACCAAGGCTATAGAACCCAATCTGTCCTGTTATTTAACCCATAACTGGAAGGAATAAGCGGATTAATACCTTTTCCAAGGGTATTTGCGCGTAAGTGAATGCAATGAATTCGGCTGGAATTCGAACTCGGCTCCCCGATTTCTCGTTCCGAGCCAATATCCAATGCACCACAACGCACATCCTGGGCGTAAATACTCAGGGGAAAAATAACTTTCAGATTCCAATAGGTATATCCAGACAAACTGATTTGTTCAAGACGTGGTTGTAGAAATGGGACCATCTATAGACGCATAACCAATGGATAGAGCGCGAACCTCGCATAACGGAACAATTTTGCCTTGAATATTTCATTTGCCTGCTGAGACCTGTAAACTTTTGCTCATTTTTTAAATGTTTTTCCATGAGTTATCTAACAGCATCTACGACTCTGAACATTTTTAAATATCATGGCATAATCTAGCGGTTGATATTCCATGCTACTTCAGATAAAAATTTAGGTAAGAAAACCACAATCAATACTGTAAAGAGCGATAACAGTTCAGATACTGACCTTGAGAAACCTATTTTCCTGTAAAAATGTTTCAAGTAAAATATTTTATAAAATTCAATTTGCTGCTCTCCTTGGGCTTCTTGACAAAATACAAACGAGGATCTGTAACGTGGTTGATACTGACTTGGCAGACCGGCTGCAACCACTCTCTCACCGGCGTGATGTGGCTTCCCTGTGCCTCTTCTACAAGTACTTTCATGGCTTCTACTCCGATGTGCTTAGATCACTGGTGACGCCTAAGCACGAATTTGCACGAGATACTAGATTAGCAACTAGGTCCCACCCTTTTACAGTTAAATTCTACTCCAACAGCTTCTTTTCTCGCGATTCCCGCCTGTGGAACTCCCTTCCACAAGTCTACTTTCCTGACAGCTACAATCTCCAGGTGTTAAAATGTAGGGTCAATAGACACCTCCTATCACACTAACTCCCAACTATTCTCAGAACACTCTCATCTACCGAACCCTCATTCTCGGTATCCTCACTCGCCTATCACCCACCCTCTGACATTTCCTATATTTAATCATCCTTTCTTCACTGAGCAGTAGTGGCAGTGACATGCTTTGCTCGGGGTGAAACGCTTATAAAAAAAAAAAAAAGTACTGTCTGCCCGGTTAATGTATGTTTTCTTTATAAAGAAACGGCGAAAATAACAATTACCATGCAGCTGATACAATAGTGTAAGGGAGAACTGGCAGTTGATCTCTACTATGACCGAGCACTAACAGCTCAATGGTTAAAATAAAAACTGTTGTAACATTCAGTACCTACAAAATTAAATATTAATGTTTTAAGATCACGAACTGATCATCATTTTTATCTTGTCTTAATGGACTGTTATACTGTTGTTTGCTTTTAATTAATCTTGGTACACCAGTTCAATCCAGACATCAAGTGGCATATATATATATATATATATATATATATATATATATATTGTGTGTATTTTGGCAGCATTTTTTCATTAATGCAGGTTTCATTGAATAATATAGACAAGTTTTGTCTATTAATTTTGTGTAGGATCCGTTCATACCGTCTGATATACTTGATGGTGATGTCGTTAAAAGACAACAAAAAATCACAGTATTTGTTGAATTTTTTATCGGGTCTAAGATTTCGGCTCACATAAGCCATTATCAAAGAGTAAATAATAACACACAGTATATATATATATATATATATATTGTGTGTATTTTGGCAGCATTTTTTCATTAATGCAGGTTTCATTGAATAATATAGACAAGTTTTGTCTATTAATTTTGTGTAGGATCCGTTCATACCGTCTGATATACTTGATGGTGATGTCGTTAAAAGACAACAAAAAATCACAGTATTTGTTGAATTTTTTATCGGGTCTAAGATTTCGGCTCACATAAGCCATTATCAAAGAGTAAATAATAACACACAGTAAACATAGAACATTTAAGCTATTAACAATAAAGATAATTGAATTGAAAATATAAGTCCATCCCTACCGTGGCGGATGGCCGAAGACAGTGACAAAATAGTGGTGTTGTGGTCCCTGGTCTGATTACAGACATTTGAGTACGTTGTTGGAAATATCGAAATTGATTGTATTCAAACCAGGTTTAAATTGTTTAATGTAGAGTGCTTCGAGGATTTTTAGTTTCTGCTTATTATTTTCTTGTTTGAGTATGTACGTGTTATCAACAAGCGTTTTTCTCAGAAGTGTGCGTTGATAACCGTGTTGTTCTAAATGACGGAATATATTTGAATTTTTATTTAAGTGCAACGTCAGACGCCGTGAGAGCGAATTTGTGGTGTGGCCGATGTAGATATTATTGAGGTTGTTAGAGATACATTCTCTAAATGGACATATGAATTTATATACTACATTGGTTTTTTGCAAATCACTAACGGTGGGGGAAGAGTCGTTGCGGACAAATGAATTAGATGTAGTGGATTTAGTGTAATATATAATGAACTTAATTCTTTTGTTAGTCTGTCGGAGAAATATTAGTATTTATGAGTTTTTTTTAGGATGTTTTCATCTAGTTGGTAGTTGGAGTGCATCTGTAGTCTTAGACCCGATAAAATATTCAACAAATACTGTGATTTTTTGTTGTCTTTTAACGACATCACCATCAAGTATATCAGACGGTATGAACGGATCCTACACAAAATTAATAGACAAAACTTGTCTATATTATTCAATGAAACCTGCATTAATATATATATATATATATATATATATATATATATATTACCAATCACTAAAGACGCTGGCAAAATGCTAGGTTCCTTGTACCACTTCAGAAAGAACCTCTTCCATCGTACGATTCTTAAACTTGATGAGACGAAAATCTGAGTATTGCTGCTATATTGGGGAAGCCAACCTCGCTTTTCCGCCCTGACAGTTCAAAAACATCTACAATGTTCTGCAAATGATGAATTATTTCTAGCCAAACAAACCCTTTTCCAATCGCAACCCCCATCTACTCTCGCTATTTCCATGGAAAATTTCCTGACGTGCTACATGCTTTAATCCCACAAGTTCAAACCTTTACTGCTAAAACTCTAAATGTCACGTACACTCGACCAATTCGTCCACATTCCTTTCCTATTCCACTAAAAGGAGGCACTGTTCGAGGAGAATATTCCTAGAAACAGCTACTTTGTGAAAGAGACTCCTGACAGGATACAATTGCTACCGCTACAATTTTCAAGTCTAGGGTCAACCTTTATCTTTCCACCATATTCTCACCATCTGCACTTGTTATTCCCTCCTCTTACGCCGACACAAAAACCTCATTCAGTACAACCACTTCAACAGAAAACAAAAACAAGAAATTATTAAATGGTAACCCGATGTGAAAGTTTAACATTATATATATATATATAGAGAGAGAGTTTCTGAAAGGATTTTTCTGTTGCTGAGGTGATGTGTTATCCCCCGTGGGGATCTTCATATCGAAATGGCCATTCAACATCTTTGAATTAATCCTTTTTTAATATATATATATATATATATATATATAGTCATCCGCATCACCACAGCTTATCAGTACGGTTAGACATCCGATTGCTTTTTAACCTAGGATTGAAACCCGACCGAATTGGCGTCAGTCGGCGATTCTACCTCTGAGCTATGGGCGGAGGTAGGAGGTACACATTTAGCGTGTGATATATCATGTATACACACGCCAATACCTGAGTGTTCTAATTCATTATTGAATGAACGATGCGTAGATGCTAGAGTAGCCTTTTTTTTTTCTAATAAATATATATATATATATATATATATACGCTCACGTTTACAACGGTGAAACATTAATGGATTGGTAAAAGTATTCAAACTTGACATCAGAATCAAATTTTCGTATTAAAATTTATTATTAAACTAAAACTACTTTAAAACATTTCAAATACTAAAATATTTTAAAATATTTAAAGTAATAAAATCAACGAAAAATATAGACGCAAGTTCTTAAAGTATTAAAAAAATTATCAATTTAGATTTCCTCAAAGCAAAAACTTTTAATTATCAGAGAAATATTTCATTAACTTGACATTTTCCTCCAATGAATTTCCGGGTGAAACATGAACAGAAATTTGTTGGTAGTCTCTCTCTCATATATATATATATATGTGTGTGTGTATGTATTAACTGAAGATAGAGCATATATACCTATATACAGTTTGTAGCTGCGTTCCATGACTGTTCGATCTTATATATAGTCAAGTCAAAATAACACATGACCTGAAGATTGATGCTTGAAATAAATATTCACGGTATGTTTTGGTTCGACTAGTTATATATGCTGGTTGATGGGGCATTATTTGTAGTAAGGTCTATTGTCTCTTAAAACTAGCATCACCTCAAACTGTTTTATTACACACACACACACACACACACACACAGAGAGGGTGCGTTGGATAAAGTTTTGTCTAGGACATGAAAATAACTTATTTTAATAGATATATTTACCAAAATTTCCAAAATATCTTGAAATACTAAAGTGTACGTATATTCAATAAATTTCGCTATTGGCAATTTTATTGAATACTAGCAATATAACCCGGCATTGCTTGGGTGTAATGAAAGCTTTAAAACTAATCCATGGTCCTGGAGCTCAGACTCTTTGGACGTTGGCACGAAAGACTAAAAAGCAATAGTTGTTTCCAGTTAAAGCGAAACCGTAGACTGAAAGGAAAATGAATGGTTGTAAGTCAAATTTTGATTTCCTGGTATCGATATCAAATAATTTTTTTTCGTCGTAAACTGAATTTTGAAGGCTAAATATGTCCTCTGAGTAACTGGTATCATGGCTGAGACTAAGAACTACAATTATAGCTACTTAGAACCAAACCCGAAGCAAAAACTAAAATAAAAGGGCTGAAAAAAATACAGACATACAGGCAGATAAACAGACACACACACAAACATCTTGCCTTATATACATATATATTATCAATATTCTGCATTATTGTAAGAACTGCAACCTTCAATCTTCTGAAAATCGTTTATGTCTTTGAGTGTATCAAATTTGATTAAAATCAGACCACTCCTTCTATAACCCGATTTTTTCGATTTTCGATATTTATCGGGGGTACCTCGACACAAAATCTAGCTACGAACATTCGCAGACGCTTATAGTACAACACTGTAAATTTTCAAGAAAATCGGTTTTGCCGTTTCGGAGTCTATAGGTAACGGAGACACACACATACACAGTTTCATTTATAAATAAGTTTTTATATATCAGAATCTCCTACAACTTTTCTGGATTGTCTCCTTTAAGTTACTTAATGCTGACATAATCTGCCGTCAGATGTTTGGTGTTACAAGGAGTTTTGTTTGTCTTCCTTTAACTCTGCCCCATACATAATCGAAGAGTTTGCAGTCTGTGAAGTTAGGCGGACACGTGTAAGATGGGATGTGGTCTCAGAAATTGCCTGACAGTCATCACTATTCTCTTGCTGATGTGGCATATCGAACGATTTTGTTTCCAGTCATAGGACCTTCCAGAAGCCATCCCTTACACGGGGGACCCCCTATCTCCTCAAATTACTTGATATAACCCTCTTCATTGAGTCTGATGCCCTGTGCAAAGATAAATAGTGGTATAACTTCGCCATAACTAATTCTCTCTCCAAACACGTTCGTAATCGTTATTATCCATTCAACTGTGTACTAATCCTCTGAACTGTTTACGCTCTGAAATCTTCGGGGTCGGGCTTCCGGCACGAATGACAAGCAGTACAGCATGCCATTTTCAAATTTCTAGCTGAGTGAATTGCGCCATGGTACTCTTTTGCTCATAGACAGTGCCCGAGTGATCTTGCTATTGTGTGCAGTCGATAAAATTAACAGCGAGCTACTCACATACGCAGTATTAAAAATATAAAATGGCGACAATTTATCCATCGCACACTGCATATATATATGTATATACATATATACACATATAAAAGAAATGAAAGTGTGCAGCTTGATGTTACACATTGTAAATATATTAAAAAGCGAAGCAACCGGTTTTGCTCTCGCTCTTCAAGCCACTACTGGAGATTTTAATTAAAATTAAAAAAAAATAAAGTGTATCATGAAAATGAGAAAGATAGAAAAAAATATATGAATGCTAGAGGCTAATTAGATCGAGTCCCAACAACTCACGCTGTTTGCACAACGCAGGCTTTCGGGGCCAGATATACAAAGCTTCCAGACCTTTAAGGTGGAATGAAGTTTGAGATCGGCACACAACAGTGAACCGATCTACACTAAAATTAGTAGCACACTTTCTATTCTTTATAAGTTGCTCGCAAATAGCGGAACCGTAGGTATTCGGGACGGATCCATTTCGAGGTAAAATGTGATTTCTTATTTCAGGAACATGTTGTTTAATTCTCATCTCGAGACGCTGAGTTGTTCTTCCGATATAGTCGACTCCGCAACTACATTTCTATTGATAAATTATAGAATTAATTTGGTGGGGAGGAAGAACATCCTTGCGTGTAGAACATAACATGGGCCGGGTTTGAAATAAAATACGTACCTCTGCCGATAAAAAACAATGAACATTTGATGAAATTCGTCTAGCCAAACTTTTACATTTTGATTCAATCCAGGGAAGTCTAAGATAAAAAGGGCATTTTTTTTTGACAGTAATGAGTTTATCTTTTGTTACAGATGACCGAATGCATAGTGTCGGGCGGATACCCTAAACCACATAAGGTTTTCTTTACAAAACTGATTTCTTCATCAATAGGCCTGAAGAGCGGGAGCGAAACCGGTTGCTTCGCTTTTTTAATATATTTACAATGTGTAACATCAAGCTGCACACTTTCATTTCTTTAATTAAATTCTGCACTTACAGAATTATTTGCATATATATATATATATATATATATATATATATATATATACACACGTGTTACAATTTTAAAACAGTATATTTTATCTATATATTTTTTCTGTTGCATATTATAAAATATCGTGTCTACTTAAAACAGACATTTAACTTTATTTCTTTAACAGGTTCTACGACATGGATAACCACTCCAGTACATATTGACGATTTACAATTAAAGAACGGAGCTCAAGTCTTAGTTCGAGATCATTTGACTGTCTCCAGTGTGAAAGACGACGGCTCTGGCCGAATCTATGTAGCAGACCGTAGTGTGTTGAGTGTACAAAAAAGCCTAAAAACCGACTGCTTTGTGGCTGAAAATGCAACGCTGCGATTCACAAATTCGACTGTGGCTCCCATTCTTCGAAACACCTGGATCAAAGGACATTTTAATTTGAACGAAAACAAAGTTCTCAACGTTTCGGGTTTCCTCCTTTATGACAATACGCACACACTTACAGTTCAAAATATTTCTGTACTAAAGACTGGTAAATTACAGACCGTTGGATCATTGATATTAAATTCGTCCGTAATAAAAGTATCAGGCAATTTGACGGCTGAATTCCTCATTACTGACACTTGGAAAACGCTTAATATTAGTCATAACGCGGAAATGTATTTTAATACGCATACAGCACAGGCTAAATTAGGGGATAGCATTATTATTAAGGGGAAGTTAAAACTTGGTCGTGTCATCTCATTCACTGCCCCTTGCAAACTGTTCGTGATCGACGGAGGCGTTTTGGAAATGAAAGGATCCGAACCCTTTGAAATATCTTGCGATAACGTAACGATTAATGCAAAGTTTACTCCTAAAAGCGATCTCTCCCTAAGAAATATAAAACATTTCAGAGTCGGTAAAATGGGTAAATTGATATTTCAACCAGGTTCAGATTTTCAAAGTGATGTGGCGATGATAGACGGACTATTTAAACCTTTGCAGCAATTTACTATAAAGAGTAAGCAGTTCAGTGTTGGACAGACAGGAGTGGTTGATTTGGCTGGCATTTTGTCTTTTGATTCGAGGACAAACACTCACTACGCCGATTGCCGAAATAGTTCTGTCATTGATGTGTCTCACATCGAGGTAAATGGCACTTTTGATGCCAAAGCCTTGATTTTAAAGCAAAACATGAAATGGTTGGCTATCAGAGATCATGGCAATCTAACTCTCTATCCGTGTACCGATCTATTGAGTGACTTCACAGATATCAACGGAACTTTGGTGTCGTTGAGAAATATGAATATCAAAGGTATCAATATATACATCGGTCCGCAGGGAATTTTGAATGTAAACTTTCAAAGGTCTCCAGCTCAAAAGAGTGAAGGTTGTCAGGTCACCACAGTGGAAATGTCGCATTTGATCAAAATTAAAGGAACGCTGAACGCCGGTTCGATCAACATGACATCGGCTTATCTCAATGTTAGTAGCAGTGGAAGAATTGATGTCACTGGCGGTGGTCATCTGTCAGGAAAAGGAAAAGGTAAATTTTCCAGAAATTGCGTTAATTATGATTATGAATGACGACATACGTGAAAGAATAATGAAGAATTCGTACAGCTTTGGTGACCCCCACCTTACTTTCTCTCTGTATATAAAGCTTTTCTCTCATATATATTCAGATATATATATATATATATATATATATATAGTTTTCTTTTCTCTCTAATATATATATAATGCTTTGCCTTTCTCTCTCTAATATATATATAATGCTTTGCCTTTTCTCTCTCTAATATATATATATATAATGCTTTGCCTTTCTCTCTCTTAATATATATATATATAATGCTTTGCCTTTCTTCTTTCTCTAATATATATATATATAATGCTTTGCCTTTCTCTCTAATATATATATATATAATGCTTTGCCTTTCTCTCTCTAATATATATATATATATAATGCTTTGCCTTTCTCTCTCTAATATATATATATATAATGCTTTGCCTTTCTCTCTCTAATATATATATAATGCTTTGCCTTTCTCTAATATATATATAATGCTTTGCCTTTCTCTCTCTAATATATATAATGCTTTGCCTTTCTCTCTCTAATATATATATAATGCTTTGCCTTTCTCTCTCTAATATATATATAATGCTTTGCCTTTCTCTCTCTAATTCTGTATATAATGCTTTGCCTTTCTCTCTCTAATATATATATATATATATAATGCTTTTATTTTCTCTCTAATATATATATATATATAATGCTTTGCCTTTCTCTCTCTAATATATATATAATGCTTTGCCTTTTCTCTTAATATATATATATATAATGTTTGCTCTTTCTCTAATATATATATATAATGCTTTGCCTTTCTCTCTCTAATATATATATATATAATGCTTTGCCTTTTCTCTAATATATATATATATAATGCTTTGCCTTTCTCTTTCTCTAATATATATATATATATATAATGCTTTGCCTTTCTCTCTCTAATATATATATATAATGCTTTGGTTTTCTTTCTAATATATATATATAATGCTTTGCCTTTCTCTCTAATATATATATATAATGCTTTGCCTTTCTCTCTCTAATATATATATATAATGCTTTGCCTTTTCTCTCTAATATATATATATAATGCTTTGCCTTTCTCTCTCTAATATATATATATAATGCTTTGCCTTTCTTCCTCTAATATATATATATAATGCTTTGCCTTTCTCTCTCTAATATATATATATAATGCTTTGCCTTTCTCTCTCTAATATATATATATAATGCTTTGCCTTTCTCTCTCTAATATATATATATAATGCTTTGCCTTTCTCTCTCTAATATATATATATAATGCTTTGCCTTTCTCTCTCTAATATATATATATAATGCTTTGCCTTTCTCTCTCTAATATATATATATAATGCTTGCCTTTCTCTAATATATATATATATAATGCTTTGCCTTTCTCCCTCTCTAATATATATATATAATGTTTGCCTTTCTCTCTCTAATATATATATATATAATGCTTTGCCTTTCTCTCCCTAATATATATATATAATGCTTTGCCTTTTCTCTCTAATATATATATATAATGCTTTGGCTTTCTCTCTCTAATATATATATATATAATGCTTTGCCTTTCTCTCTCTAATATATATGTATATAATGCTTTGCCTTTCTCTCTAATATGTATATAATGCTTTGCCTTTCTTCTCTAATATGTATATAATGCTTTGGCCTTTCTCTCTCTAATATGTATATAATGCTTTATTCTTTCTCTCTCTCTAATATGTATATAATGCTTTGCCTTTTCTCTCTAATATGTATATAATGCTTTGCCTTTCTCTAATTTGTATATAATGCTTTGCCTTTCTCTCTCTAATTTGTATAATGCTTTGCCTTTCTCTCTCTAATTTGTATATAATGCTTTGCCTTTCTCTCTCTAATTTGTATATAATGCTTTGCCTTTCTCTCTCTAATTTGTATATAATGCTTTGCCTTTCTCTCTCTAATTTGTATATAATGCTTTGCCTTTTCTCTAATTTGTATATAATGCTTTGCCTTTCTCTCTCTAATTTGTATATAATGCTTTGCCTTTCTTCTCTAATTTGTATATAATGCTTTGCCTTTCTCTCTAATTTGTATATAATGCTTTGCCTTTTCTCTCTAATTTGTATATAATGCTTTGCCTTTCTCTCTCTAATTTGTATATAATGCTTTGCCTTTCTCTCTCTAATTTGTATATAATGCTTTGCCTTTCTCTCTCTAATTTGTATATAATGCTTTGCCTTTCTCTCTCTAATTTGTATATAATGCTTTGCCTTTCTCTCTCTAATTTGTATATAATGCTTTGCCTTTCTCTCTCTCTCTAATTTGTATATAATGCTTTGCCTTTCTCTCTCTAATTTGTATATAATGCTTTGCCTTTCTCTCTAATTTGTATATAATGCTTTTATTTTCCTCTAATTTGTATATAATGCTTTGCCTTTCTCTCTCTCTATTTGTATATAATGCTTTGCCTTTCTCTCTCTAATTTGTATATAATGCTTTGCCTTTCTCTCTTAATTTGTATATAATGCTTTGCCTTTTCTCTCTAATTTGTATATAATGCTTTGCCTTTCTCTCTCTAATTTGTATATAATGCTTTGCCTTTCTCTCTCTAATTTGTATATAATGCTTTCATTTTCTCTCTCTAATTTGTATATAATGCTTTGCCTTTTTCTCTCTAATTTGTATATAATGCTTTGCCTTTCTCTCTCTAATTTGTATATAATGCTTTGCCTTTCTCTCTAATTTGTATATAATGCTTTGCCTTTTCTCTAATTTGTATATAATGCTTTTATTTTCTCTCTAATTTGTATATAATGCTTTGCCTTTCTCTCTCTAATTTGTATATAATGCTTTGCCTTTCTCTCTCTCTAATTTGTATAATGCTTTGCCTTTCTCTCTAATTTGTATATAATGCTTTGCCTTTCTCTCTCTAATTTGTATATAATGCTTTGCCTTTCTCTCTCTAATTTGTATATAATGCTTTGCCTTTCTCTCTCTAATTTGTATATAATGCTTGCCTTTCTCTCTCTAATTTGTATATAATGCTTACCTTTCTCTCTCTAATTTGTATATAACAAGCTTTTGCCTTTCTCTCTCTAATTTGTATATAATGCTTTGCCTTTCTCTCTAATTTGTATATATAATGCTTTGCCTTTCTCTCTCTAATTTGTATATATAATGCTTTGCCTTTCTCTCTAATTTGTATATAATGCTTTGCCTTTCTCTCTCTAATTTGTATATAATGCTTTGCCTTTCTCTCTCTAATTTGTATATAATGCTTTGCCTTTCTCTCTAATTTGTATATAATGCTTGCCTTTCTCTCTCTAATTTGTATATAATGCTTTGCCTTTCTCTCTAATTTGTGTATATAATGCTTCTTGCCTTTCTCTCTCTAATTTGTATATAATGCTTTGCCTTTCTCTCTCTAATTTGTATATAATGCTTTGCCTTTCTCTCTCTCTAATTTGTATATAATGCTTTGCCTTTCTCTCTCTAATTTGTATATAATGCTTGCCTTTCTCTCTCTAATTTGTATATAATGCTTTGCCTTTCTCTCTAATTTGTATAATGCTTGCCTTTCTCTCTCTAATTTGTATATAATGCTTTGCCTTTCTCTCTAATTTGTATATAATGCTTTATTTCTCTCTAATTTGTATATAATGCTTTGCCTTTCTCTCTAATTTGTATATAATGCTTTGCCTTTCTCTCTAATTTGTATATAATGTTTTGCCTTTCTCTCTCTAATTTGTATATAATGCTTTGCCTTTCTCTCTCTCTAATTTGTATATATAATGCTTTGCCTTTCTCTCTCTAATTTGTATATAATGCTTTGCCTTTCTCTCTCTAATTTGTATATAATGCTTTGCCTTTTCTCTCTAATTTGTATATAATGCTTTGCCTTTTCTCTCTCTAATTTGTATATAATGCTTTGCCTTTCTCTCTCTAATTTGTATATAATGCTTTGCCTTTCTCTCTCTAATTTGTATATAATGCTTTGCCTTTCTCTCTCTAATTTGTATATAATGCTTTGCCTTTCTCTCTAATTTGTATATAATGCTTTGCCTTTTCTCTAATTTGTATATAATGCTTTGCCTTTCTCTCTCTCTAATTTGTATATAATGCTTTGCCTTTCTCTCTAATTTGTATATAATGCTTTGCCTTTCTCTCTCTAATTTGTATATAACTTTGCCTTTCTCTCTCTAATTTGTATATAATGCTTTGCCTTTCTCTCTCTAATTTGTATATAATGTTTCTGCCTTTTCTCTCTAATTTGTATATAATGCTTTGCCTTTCTCTCTCTAATTTGTATATAATGCTTTGCCTTTCTCTCTCTCTCTCATCACTCTTTCATCACTCATATTTCTCACGCGATATCGAGGTCCCCTTCCTTGTATTATTTCATGTTATCCCAATCTTTTCTCTTGTGTGGGTGTGTTTGTGTATATATATATATATATATATATATATATATATATATGGCTTTTCAATATATAGCATTTTTACCTTTTACAGGTGCTGGAATATCCTCAAGCCTTGGCTCCAGTGGTGCTAGCTACGGCGGTCGAGGCGGGAAAGGCGGAAAATCGACTCTAGCGACAAATCTGCCCCATGCCAAAATCTTTGAGTGTGGCATTTGGGGAAGCGGCGGTGGAGGCTCCGATGGAGGTCGCGGTGGGGGTCAAATCATTGTTAATATGTTTTCAAATCATGGCATATGTACACTGGAAGGAACCTGGCTCAGCAATGGTCAAAATGCATTAGTAAGTTCAATTTTATTGTTTTTGTTTTTTTTAATTTATCGTGCAATTAATGTTTACCTACATATTTATTAAAGATTAGTTTTGCACAAGGCAACAGTATTTGAGCACTTTTTCTATGCTAGTGTGGTCGTATGTTCATTCCCCTCCTAAAACAGCATAAAAGAAATGTTTGTTTTATTGACACTCACTGATGCCCCCTCCACAAGAATTTTCTCTAGCAACCAGACAGGCAAAAAGGTCCTTTACAGTTAAATCAACCAAATGCATCTCACATTTCTACTCCAGCAGCTTCTTTTCTCCACACTTCCCGTCTGTGGAAATCTCTACCACTTTCTTGCTTCCTTGACAGCTACAATAGCCAAGAATTTAAGCGCAATGTCAATTCCTATTTCTTGTCCTTTTGACTCTGGTCATTCTCTCATCCTTTCCCCATCATTCTTTTCTCTTTTTTCATCCTGTTTTTGCTTTTTCCAGACCCCGCTGTAACTTAAACTTTCTCTCTTTTATGTAGCCCCCTGCGCATCAGTGGCAATACTGCCTTGCTTTGAGTGAAACTATTTAAAAAAAAACTGCTGTTTATGTTGATGCTAATGCTACGCTTACGTAATTGTGTTCAGTTAAAATACAGTTTTCTTTGGCCAAACAGTTAACGTTACTGTCGTTTGAAATGTATAAACTCTTTCTCTTAAAACTGTTTTTCAGGAATAAATAGCTTTTTAGTACTGATGGGAGTTTCTTTCCTATCCTTTCTTTTTTAATGTGGTGATTATATCATTATTTTCCCATTTACATAGTTGCAATGTTGCCCATTGCCAGTCTATGAATTCTGATGAGGAAGTGTCTTTAAGACCTAAGCCATTTGTAATCATCTAAGAATACAATTGTATACAGCTGATAGTTTAGGAATGTCTGAACATGCTGGACGTCATGCATGGCAGCCATAGAAGTCTAGATTCCATTTTCGATTATGACAAGAGTTCTTTGGTTACGCTCTCACACCCTGATTGAGCACTCTGGAAGAATGATAGACTTTAAAAACCAATAGCTACTCTGGCATTTACGCATCGTTCATTCAGCAGTGAATTAGAACACTCTCTGTTATTCGGTGTCACAGAGGTAGAATCGCCAACTGACGCAAATTCGGACGGGTTTCAATTCTGGGTAAAAGGCAATCGGCTGTCTAACCGTACTGATGAGCTGTGATACAGCGAAACAGATCTGTCTGCGGATCACTATATATATATATATATATAATAATACAAAAAAAAATTGACTCTGTACGTATTCAAATCTTAAAATGTTACATTTTCTCGTGTATATATATGTGTGTGTGTGTGTGTGTTTTTAACTGCTAAATGTCATATTTGTAAATGTGTTTTTTATATTTCCGGGCAAATGAACTTTCAAATATCAGCTCCAATCTACTTTCTCATTTAGTTTTATATTGTAAAAGCCTAGAAGTCAGCTGTTTCTTTCTAAGTCAAGTAAGAATGGTGGCTTAGAATCGGTTGCCGCCCTCACTTCTCTTCTTTTGAAGTGCCGTATTCTTTCAGGAGGAAGGCGATCATGGTTCTCCACATCTTCGTATCCTGTAGCTTTTAAGATATTGTCTTATTTCTCCCAAACCCTCATCCCTCATTTATTTGCTTAAATCCATCAAGTAAATCATGCGCCATCTCTTTTCCTCTGTCTTCCTAGGTGATTTCATTTAAGCTTTTTCTGCCTCTAAATGCTTAGTTTTTTTGCCTATCTCGTTGGAAGGATGTTAGGATTAGCGTAATAAAGACTCCTCTGCCATCGACTTTCTTAATAGCCAATCTATTACGAGTTAATTGGCAAAATTCAAGGGCTATGAATTGTTGGTAAACAGTTTTTTGTTTGGTTTTTGTTTTTTTATATGAAGAAACTTATACCCTCTAGAACGGGTCAGTCATTAGGCCGTGGAAATTTTCATAACTCATTGAAGATAATCTTGAAGAAGGCCAGCAAGAATTCAACGAAATACTGCAGAATGTGTTTTTCTTTGTGTTTTTTTTAAAATTCCAACATTACATTAGGTCCTCTTATGTACCTTCCCACAATATCTATTTCCCCCTCATATTTGGCTTTAAACCAAAAAGATAAATATCACACAAGAGTTCAGAATTCCCGTTTTATTTTTTTGGTACATATATTTAGTGTGTTAAACAACTTAGGACATAGATTTTTTTATAAACCCACCCATTTTTAAATAAGCAATTCTAATGGAATACGTGACTGATAGGTGTTTTATTTTTTATTTTATTTTATTTTATTTTATTTTTTTTGTCCAGGTGTTTTAGATTGATTGTTCAAACGTTAAATAGAGCTGAATGACTACTCTTGGTCTTAGTCTTGTGTTTCTCATAAAAAGATTGAAGCTACTATCATTTAACCACCATAAACACTCTCATCAGCTTGGATCACGCTAATCTCCCTGAAAGCAATACACTCCGTCTCCTCGGCCTCACTCTCTCACTCGACCTCAAGTGGAACGTCTACATTAAATCAATATCTAAATCTACTGCTAGGAAAGTGGGGGTCACTGTGTCCTACCATCTACCAGTGCACTGAATGCTGCTTTCATGGTCGAGCGCTCTTGCTGTTCATCTTGGGGTTCTCGATAAGATCCAAAGGAGAATCTGCAATGTGGTCGATCCTGACCTAGCAGCTCGACCCCAGTCATTTTGTCACCAACAAGATATGGTTTCCCTCGGTCTCTTATACAAATACTTTCACGGATTCTGCTCTGATGAGCTTGGCACCTTGATACCCACTCTACACAAATTTACCCGAGCTACTAGACTAGCAAATAGGTCCCACCCTTTTACCGTGAAAACAAGTGTAACCTCAACTTTTACTTTATCAGTTTGTTTTATTTAACTTCCGGCCTGTCAAATTCCCTTCCGTATACTTGCTTCTCTGATAGCTACAATATCAAGAGTTTAAAAGCAACGTCAACTATAATCTCTTATCTCCTTGACTTTCATCCTTTCATCCCCGAAATCCCTCGTATTTTGTTGCTCTCCCTTTCCGCTATACTCACATGCAGGTCTCTTTACACGAATGTCCCCATCCTTCTCTTACCCATTCTCTGACACCTACGGTGACCTGTTCTTCTCTCTCTTCACTCTCCTACTATGTAACCCCTGAGGCACCAGTATCAGTACTGCCTTGGGGGAGACAGTTATAAAAAAATATTAGGAAAGAAAAATCATCTGGGATAGCTGTATAAGAGAAATGTAAGCCATTTTGAAGATGAGAAAATCGACCAGAGCCATTGGAAAAAACATTGGGAATAGCCAACACAACTTGAAATGTCCTGAGAAAAAGAACTCCTGATGACCTGAGCAATATACATAGAACAAGTCAACCATGGAAAACAACAGTTGATGACAGAAACATTAAGTGTGGTGGGGGACAATATATATATATAACCAACGGTGAAGGTTTCGCAATCAACCATTCAAAGAAAACTTCAAGAGCGGAAATATAGAGGCCATACCACATAATGAAAACGACTCATCAGAAGTAAGACTCGGAAGGCCAGATTTTAATTGGCCAGGGTTTGGGAAGAAAGTTTTATGAACTGATGAGACGGATTAATCTCTGTCAGTCAGTGCCATACGTGATAGACGCTTGGGAGATCATGTCTCGAAAGAGCCATGACATGGACAGAAGATTATCCCGCAGTAGGTTGCCATTGCTTTTTGTGGCAGACTGGTTGCCAGCCAAGGCTATAGAACCCAATATGTCCTGTTATTTTACTCATAACTAGAGGCGAAAGAGATTTATTATATTTAGTACTAATTAGTGGAGGATCAATTTATTACTTCAAAACTGTAGAAAACTGATCCTCCACTTTCTGCCCATTAGAAGTCTTAATCATGATCCCAACTAATATATTTAGTCAGTTAAGTGCCATACATCACGCTTAGACGATCATGTATCGAAAGAGACATAATTGACTGGGCAAACAATTATCCAGCAGTAGGTTGCCATTGCTTTCTGCAGTAGACTGCTTGCCAGCCAAGGTTATAGGATCCCAATTTGTCCTGTTATGTAACCCATAACTTGAAGGAAGAGATGGATTAATATTTTTCCCAAAGGTATTTGCGCGTAAGTGAATGCAAGAAATTCAACTGGAACTCGAACTCTGCTTTCAAATTTCTCGTTCCGAGTCGATATCCACTGCACCACAACGCAAATCCAATCTCTTTTCAAAATGATGAAAATGCGAGAGTAAAGAAAGGAAAGGTTCTGATAATGTTCTGAAGCATAAGCTCATCTGTAAATCATACTGGAAGCAGTGGTGTGGGTTCTCATGGCTGCTTCTAGAACAGGTTCATTCATATTTATTGGTGATATAACTCAGGATGGTAGCAACAGAAATATTTGGGAAAAACCACCAAAATAATCGAAAAAAAAAGGTTTTAGAAGTAGTAAGTCCTAAACGGTTTAACTCATCTTAAATATAAATATCAGCAAATAAAAGCTGAAATTCTAAGCTCTGATATTCATCGTGATCCTAATCCTTGTGTATGTGTGTATATATATATAATCTTTATTTATATATATATATATATATATATATATATATATATATATATAATCTTTTTTCAATCCCGTAGTTCAACAGGGTATTACTGGGAATTATTTTAATTCAATGTTCACATTTTAAAATGTAAAGATGAAAGTAGACAGTTCACTGTTTTGTCTGGTTCACACGCTGCATTTCATCTACAGGCACTGAAGTCAATGTGCATAAAAACAGGACCCCGTGTCTTTGGTGATAACAAGAATGTATACTTGGACTGCATATCATCACCATTTAGTGCCTGTCTGTGCCCTTTCCAATATTTTTTCTCCCCCTTACTATGTGTCATAATTCATTTTAACACCTCTGTATAATCCAGTCACCATGCAGTGTTTAATCCTATACTTCGCCCACACATAAAAACAAGTGAAATGGATTCACGGACATTTGTATTACCTGTAGTCATTTAGGCTTGTAATGAAGATTGTCGCATTTATATTCATCCGTTACAAAACCTGACAGATCTCAATTAATTGTTATACTGAAAATGGGCCATGAAAAATTATGAGTCGCTAGTGAATGAATAGAGGTAAATTAATTTTCGTTAGTTTTAACCTGTGAATATTTCAGTTTTCTTATTTTAATATTCTGAAGAATTAAAGATTTATCAAAATATTAAAATAAGAAAATTGTGAATAACAGAAAATTGTGCATAACAACTTCTGTGACAATAAGATATCAGTAGAAATATAAACATAAAGTATATTCTCTCTTCATTCGTTCTCTATTATGTTTACGGATTGTTTGTCTCTCTAATTTTTCTTTTGTTTGGCCTTGTGTCAGACTTAACTGAACTCCCTACAGCTTACAAGTTTCATGCTGTGTTATAATCATCAGAAGGTTGGCTGTCGGCAGGTTGGAATATTTGGAATTGTGTGGAATAGCGTAAGAATAATAAAATATACACTTTGCATTTTAAAATAGATATTTATTAAAAGAGGAATAACATTGTTTTTAATCATATCACCCCAAGCAAGGCGGTAACGCCACTGAAGTGCAGGGGTCTACGTAAGAGTGAAAAGGTTGGAAAAAAGAAAGCCGGAAACCACATCCTAAACAGGAAACAAAGGACACTCTGCAGAAGTTAATGTGCAATTACAATCATTATTAAGAAGTTGTGAGTAGAGTTTGTGAAAAATGTTTGTAGTAGTAATTGTTGAAAGAGATAAGGAGAAAGAGAACAAGGTGCGACTTGACCTTATCTCCGGGTTGATTTGAAGTTGCCGTTACATGTTCGTTGTTTGTCAGCAAACCTCCCCCTCTGAATGACCGCCGTGACTGGTTAAAACAGTAATTTATTAGAAGAAAACACTAACATAAGTTGTAGAAATTAATTTTCAGTTAGAAACATTAAGTGCAGAGTTCGTATTCAATGATAGAGTTGAGTTAAGGGTATCAAGATTCGTAAAATATGTTCATAGTAGTAATTGTTGAAAGAGATAAGGAAAAAGAGAACAAGCTGCGACCTGACCTTATCTCCGGGTTGCTTTGAAGTTGACGTTACATGTTAGTTGCTTCGTCTCTGGGCTCCCATGTGTCACTCTTGACTGACAGCAGAGGTCATATATATAGTCATTTTGAATTTCACACTGGATCGCTAAATCCTTCCAATCTTACAAGCCTCTCCCATTGGTCAAAAATCATTTTAACACCTACTTGCGAAATCTGGTTTCGACTTTTTTGTTAAGCAAATGGTCAATCCTTTTTCTATTTTGAAAAAACATGATTTCACACGTCGTTGTGAATTTTTCTAAAAGTGAAGAGAGTTGATTTAATTTATTAACCGCTCCAGGTTCTCGTCGTCTTCTCTGCTGTTCTTTCACTGCCTCTGTATTATTTTCTTCTGTTGCAATTATTTTCTTTCGGAAATATAATGCTTTAACAAGATATATTTAATTTCATTCATTACAGCAAAAGCGTGACACACGTAGTTACCTCGGCAGGTATTACAATTGCTGTATTATCATAAAAAGACTACGACTTACTATGTTGTTCCCTGCAAAAACTGAAACATTAAAATATAATATATAATAAAAATAAGTGGATAAAACGTGTTTTTCTTTGTTAACGGAGAATCAAGATAGACAACAAAGAAAAACTTATCTAAATTTTTAAAAAATGCTTAAAGTACAATAATTTTTTTTTTAAATTTTTTTCATAATCTAAACGTATTTATAAATAAGAACTTTGTGTGTGTCCGTTACATATAGACTCCAAAACGGCTGAACCGATTTTTTTGAAAGTTTACACAGTTGTACTATAAGCGTCTGCGAGTGTTCTTAGCTAGGTTTTGTGTCGAGGTACCCCCGATAAATAACAATAATCGAAAAAAAATCGAGTTATAGAAGGAGTGGTCCAATTTTAATCAGATTTGATACACTCATAGACAAAGACATAAGAAACGATATTCAGAAGTTTCAAGGTTGCAATTCTTACAATAGTGCAGAAAATCGATATATATATATATATATAAAAGGCAAGATGTTTGTGTGTGTGTCTGTTTATCTGCCTGTATGTCTGTATTTTTCAGCCTTTTTATTTTAGTTTTTGCTTCGTTTTTGGCTCTCAGTAGGTATAATTGTAGTTCTTAGTCTCAGCCATGATACCATTTACTCAGAGGACTTATTTAGCCTTCAAAATTCAGTTTACGACGAAAAAACTTACTTGATATCGATACCTTGAAATCAAAATTTGACTTACAACCATTCATTTTTCTTTCAGTCTACGACTTCGCTTTAACTAGAAACAACTATTGCTTTTTAGTCTTTCGTGCCAACGTCCAAGGGGTCTGAGCTCCAGGACCATGGATTAGTTTTAAAGCTTTCATTACACCCGAGAAATGCCGGGCTATACTGCTTGTATATCATATATGTTACAGTAATTTCTTCGCTTTATATTTCCCATTAGAGGTTTTCTTTTAACATGCGTGTTAGTGTGTACGTCGTCCGGCGTTCCTATGTTTCATCTGTTGTACTTGTGTGCAATACAAACGTAGGTACTACGGTATTTACATATAAATATTTAGTGAATCTAAACATGAAACTACAACAGTCGTGGGATGGATAGATGAATACGAATTAGGCAGGTTCGTGTTTTAATATTGCAATGTCTACATTTGCTATTAGTAGTTATCTGCTTTTTAGCTGTTTCGTTTTCCATCGATTCTTGTTTCTATCAGATAAGAAATCTAAGTTCGGTCGCAAATCGTATTTTCGAGAGTCCAGCCGGCAAGTCAGAAAATCCAATCTTTCCTCGCAACAGTAGTAGCGCAACTCACTCCCAATGAGCAAAAAAGCAATGGTTTTATTCACAGAGCGATTTTTGATTGGTCACGCCAGACGCGGAGGAAAGACTCATTATCATAACTTCTCATACTCATGGCAGCTCTTTTGCTATAAATTTTATTTAGTCCTTTTTTTCTTAACTTTCTCTGCCGTGGAATACGCGCTACCGACACGTTTTTGCTTGCTTTGATAATGTAATTCACCGTTTTTTTTTTGTTTGTTTTTTTGCTACATATCATCATTGCCTCTTTGGAACCCCGAACCAATTGGCACTAACTATCGTAACTCTCTCTCTCTCTCTCTCTATATATATATATATATATATATATATATATAAAATGACTGTTTCATGAAAAGTGACAGACAAGGTGTAATGGTCTAGTTTTATTTAATTTTTCATGTGATTTTATCATATTTCCTTTTGAGGACATAAATTATATGAAAGTCGTCCAAATGTTTTGTTTATCCGAGCTCTTTCGACTTTTAACCATTTTCGAGGATGAATGTTATTTTACGTGTATCAGAAGTTAAGTACCGAACACGGTTAGCATTTTCATAGTTGATGTTGAATTTATGATTTTTTTTTTGTTTTTATTAATAAGGCCCCCATTATTTTTAGTCTTTTATGCACGTGGATGATGCTATAGCATTTGTGTTGTCGACAAATATGTTCCGGATATGGTATGCTAGGTCTTTGTGTGCTTAAATGAGATTGAACTGAGCCCTGTTCCGAGAGATGCAGCGTGGGTCTTCGTCATTTTTGTAGTGGTATGGGCAATATAATTATTTACAAAATTAGAATCAAGAACTTAGTTCTTCAATCCAAACTTGCATAAAAAAAGATAGCTGCCTATATATATATATAATCTCCAAGTGAATACAGGACGAAGAATAAATCTTTTTACATCGTCCAAAACATTAATTTAAAACAGTGCCAAATATATAATATAGAGAGCTGTGAATATTTATTATAGATTATATTTTAGAACATGTACAATTTTTTTTTTTATATATTCACTACATATAGTACATTTGTTTCGACATTGAAACTATAATGTCTCATCAAGCGGTGTGGACAGGAATGGAAAGCCTCTTTTCTTATATTTGGTCAGTTGTGTATGGGATGTTGGTGGGGGTTAGTAATAAGGGAATAGGTCTTGTGGATTGACCGTTAGAATTTTGAAGAAAGTAGTGTGGGTAGTGAGTATGGTTGATTAATGAGTGTCTGAGTTTTGTAGACAGATTTAACATTAGCAGTTAGAATGTAGGTTTTTATTATCTTGCGACTAGACTAACATTTGGATTTCTTAGAGGAGCAGGTAAGCTTATTTTGTACAGAATATTTTTGTATTTAAGCAGGATTTTTATAATTAGTCTAATTTTGTATATATTAACTGAATTTTCAATTTAGGAAATCGATTTTTTCTATTAAATAATATATACATACACACACTAATTGATTTTCGGATATATTCTCTTAGAAGAAAAGGAAATTCGGTTTTTCTTCTATCATTGTTACTCTATTTTATTCGGCATCGACATATGCAACACTCATCCTAGCATATCAAGAAGAAAACCTATACAAATAGGACATATATATAGGGTAAACATAAAAACAGAAATTGGAAAAGATTCCTAGATGACCGTTTTATCTTTTGAAAATCAACATGGGGGAGACATAAACAAACTACACAATATACTACAACACCTGCACCCCAAAATCAAGTTCGCGCTAGAATATAGTTATAAAGAATTACCGTTCCTAGACATAATCATAAAAAACGAAAACAACCACATCATCACAGACATTTACCACAAACCCACAGACACCCAACAATACCTCCACTTCCAGAGTCACCACCCGAAAAGCTGTTTAAAATCCATCCTCTATTCTCTAGCACGACGAATTTGCACGATAGTAACTGACAAAACCCTCCGTAAAATACACCTAGACGAGTTACAAAAAACATTACAAATGAGAGGATACCCCCACATCACTAATTGACAAGGGTTTTCAACTAGCAGGAGAAGTACCATTAGAATCCCTCCGTAATCCAAAAAACAACAGGAAAAACATGGAAAAGAAGAAAACATTCTAGCATACGTTTCCACTCACAACAAAAACAATCCAGAATTATTCACAAAGATCAAAACACATGGAATTACTCAGCAAGAATGAAAAAATAAAATAAATCTTAAAGACAACCAAAATAATTAACAGTAAACGCCAGCTTCAAAATTGAAAAGACATCCTAACCCCATCAAAATTCTAACAACACCCAACACAGGGGTGTCACAAAATGCAACAAAGATGTGGAGTATGCAACATAATAATAGAAGGAAAACCCTTCCAATTCGAAAACTCATCTACATTCGAAATAAAATCGGATCTGACCTGCAACTTGAAAAATGTAGTTTACGCTCTAAACTGCGGCAAATGCGCAAAGATATGCATGGGAGCCACACAATGATTGAATAATAGAATATCTCTTCATAAAAGCAATATAAGATTATCATACAACAGGAAACTATATGTCTCCCAACATATGCATGAATGTAGTGATGGAAATTTCAAAGTTACAACAAAATACAGACTACGAAATATTATTAATGCAGGAGGAAAGATTCATAAAAAAACTATCAGTATAGCCCGGCGTTACTCGGGTTTAATGAAAGCTTTAAAACTAATCTGTGGTCCTGGATCTCAGACTCTTTGGATGTTGGCACGAAAGACTAAAAAGCAATAGTTGTTTCCAGTTAAAGCGAAACTGTAGACTGAAAGAAAAATGAATGGATGTAAATCAAATTTTTTGTATAAAGGACATACAGAGAGATAAACAGTTCAGCCTTTTCGGAGTCTATAGGTAACGGACACATACACACACACAGTTTCATTTATAAATAAGTTTAGATACAAGCCTTCGCTCAACAAAACGACATAAAAAACACACCGAAAAGCATGCAGACACACACGTGCATGCACACGCGCATATATGCATGCACACACACACACACACTGGGTTCAGGTGAAACAAAACTTTCGTTCCTCTTTGCAGTTTGTATCGGCAATGAAATTTCCTAAACGCGTTTGCCGTTATTAACGCGCTCGTGAAGGAAAAAAAAACGTTATAGTTGGCTTGTCAACTTAACTATATAAACAATGACTTGGCCCTCACAAACAAAAGGAACCCTGTATGTAAAACCATAAATTTATTAGCCTGAAGAGTCAATCTTAGACTCGAAACGTGTAGGGTCACAAATATCATTGTGGTTACTTAAAAAATCATAACATGTATAATATTTTTAAACAACAATATACACTTTAAATAAAACGTTCCCGGTCTCTCACACTTTTTATTATCTATCTATATATATATATATATATATATATATATATATATATACTGTTTTATTATAGCAAAAGACTATCCGCTCAAATACGAGTATTCATTAAAAATAATGTTCAAATAAATTTAAATAAATATATAGGTTAATACTATTTCGCAATTTTCCGTAAGATTTTGTTTATACACTACTGGTGCAATAAAACAGAGCTGTTAAATCTATATTCATATGCATATCCCTCGCCGATAGTGACGAACAGTTATTGCTCTTCAACAAAGACCTCTACTCTGAAATAGACAAAATTAAATTCGCTAAAACTACCAACTATCTACAGTAAAAAAAAACAAAAATGCAAAAGTATGTTTCAGTGATCAAAATATCATAAAATAATCAAAGCAGGTAAGATGAGTAACCATTTTTAATGCGGTTCTATGACGTCACACCGCGTGAGAACTCGAAATGATAACAACCATATATTTAAATGCAATGTAATGTGTTATGACCAGATTTGAACGTGATTTTATTGTGTGGGTTGTTTGGATTTAATGTTGATGGCCACCAATATCTGAAGGTTCTTTTTAATTGCGTGTATGAGTGAGGATTATTGTATTGTTGACAAAATCTGTCTGATATTACCTACATGACTGTTTTTCTAAGAAATGTTTAATAACAAATTTACGAACTGCGTTTGCTATTTGGTAACTGTTATCGTTGCTTAGCAAAGTTTTATGTCAACACAAGATAAAATCGTCTTTGATGGTGGATGTTTTTCTGTTAACGTCCTTGCAACTTCTCTGAAGATGGCTCATGTGAGCCGAAAGCTTAGAACCAACCTAATAAAAAAATATGCAAATATTGGAGAATTTTTGTCTTTATTTTTACCTGGAATTAAATCGAAAATACGATGTTTAGTACGGCTCATGATTAAACATAAGACATTCATTGTCTCTTATATTTAACAGTATGTTTAGAAAATATATATAAACAAAAACATTTGATATAAGAAATTTATGAATAAATTGGTCAAGATCAAAGATAGAACGTGTGCAGATATAAATTCATAATTTCTTTTATCAAATGTTTGTTTATATATATATATACAAGCTGTATGATAGAAAGAATCAGAACTGTTGCTATGGTAAAGGAGCTAACGTATGCAGAGTGAATCTTCTTGGCACAGATTGAACCTGAACGCAGTCTCCCATCAACATTTTTATAACGTTTTCTCTCGCTTGTTTTTTTTTATAACAGTGACTGTAATGAAAATGTGTAGAATGTGATTGTCTCATCACACAACAGACGTTTCATTGCTGACTATGGTTTGTGTAGCAACTTTTACCAAAGTACAACATTACCCACGTTCCGGGACCACTATCTTCTCCCGATTACACCCCTTGTGGCATTTACTCATTCCGAAACCTAATTTAACTTGAGAACAAGTTTTTAAGATGTCCTAACAACCCAAGAGAATACGACGAGACAGCTGCTCTCTATCTCCACAAAGAACTTCTAGGAATGCTTCTATTAATGGAAACTACTCTGGTTTGTTGATTCACTCTGAAGATGCCGAATTGATGTGTTGTAGTTAACCTTTTAGACCACCGGTGCCAATACATTTTGATCAGACATATATTAGTTATTCACATACTAGCCTGTTTCCCTGTATTACAGCTCATCTGTGTGGCTAGACATCCACTTGCTTCTGGCCGGGATCGAAACTCGACCGAAAATGGTGTCAATCGGAGTCTGGCTTCTAATATATTTTTTAAAGTGCACACGAACTTTTTAGACACTCTGTGTGTATGTATGTATGTATGTATGTATATATATATATATATATATATATATATGAGAGTACTTCTGTACTACATATTTGATTAGAACAAAGCCGAAATCTTCCGGCAAAAAGTGAGAATCAATTATACATAACAGTAGTGAATATCTACGAAAAGAATTTGTTAGCTAGGTTATGTGATTATCGTGTGTGTGTGTGTATATATATATTTATATATATATATATATATATATATATATATATATATTTGGAAGCAAAGTGAAAGCTCGTACTCAGTTCATTGGGAAGCAGTAATATGTGCAATCAACTAGCTAAATATGACCCAACTGGAGACGCTTTCGGCATCGCTTTGACATCATTATGATGATCTCTCTTACTTCACACATTGCATAACAGAATTCTAAATTATTTTCTTGAAAACTAGCAGGTCAATTTAAATTAGCATTTTCGTGTCGGTCTCCTCTGGTCTATTAATTAATAATTATATCACGCTTTGTACAAGATTTTGTAGACACTTATGTTATTTTACACTCTCTTCATCTCATTCTTTCAAAGCAATTCAGATAGATTCATAAATTGACTGATTGGGAACTTCAACGTGGTATAACCTTTAGCCGGCTTACCTCGTTAGATTAATTACGACTAAGAGCTCTATATTTTCGGCCCTATGCAACGTTTAATCTAAGCTTAGAAAATCATATGCAATAAGACGTGCTGTAATACTTTGCAAGTTTCTCCCTAGATACAATTATCACTGAAGAGTTGATATCCCCTTCTTTTTGCCTTATGGCAAATCTAAGCAACGCTTAGAAAAATCATCGTGAATTTGACTGATACATTAGCTTAACATATGAATAATCGTCATCTTTCTCTCTTTTTCTAAACGCACGCATATATAGTGAGGGGGAATGTATGACAGTGACAAAAGTTTTCGTGTGACACATTTCGTATTTTAGGATATTATTAGGCGGAACTCGTTTCACGAAAGCTATTTGTATTAGTCCCAGTTTTTAACCGAGGTTTATCCCCCCGAAATATTCACTCCATTTTCTTAATAATTTCAAAGAAATCAAACTACCGACCGCGGCCTGCAAAATGTTTAACACACCAAGAATGACCAAGAACGACGCAGTGTTGAGACACGAACAAAGCTCGAACGATTGACCAAAGTTTTTAAAATGAGACATTTTAACAGGATATTGCTGAATATTGGAACCCAATTTACCCTGAGAAATATTGTCGAAATTGTTAAACCTTTGTTTCATAAATATTTATCTCTGCAACACATGAATTTTGGATCAGCACTTTTACGCGAAAAATAATGCTGAATTGTTCAAAACCGGTGTCCATTCAGGGTTGCCTTGTTTGGATGATATTTACACCCAATTCTTCCAATAAATAGTTAATGATATTATTTGTGCCCAGTCACACAATACTCGTCAGTTAAAACAGTATGTATAGCAGTCATGAACTCCAACATGTTATCATTAGACCTGAGAAAATTTTAGCTAATATGGATAAAGTCGTAAACCTACAGCTAGCGTTAACTTTATCAAAAAGGTACTGTCGCGTTTTCTTTCAGGAAGTGAAAGGTCCAAGCTGCAACTTCAAATCTCAGAAGGGTACTGCGGCGCTCTAAGATAACTGCAAACGCTAAGTCTAAACAGGCCAGACAAGTGAAAGCCATAATTTTCGTCACTTTCAAATACTCCCTGGTGTCTATTATTTTGAGCTTACAAGGCAGAAGTATCTAAAACTTTGTATAAGGAAGGATTTTATGAACTCTCGTCATCAAAGCACGAAAAACTAATAGTTGTTTCCAGTTAAAGCGAAACCGCAGACTGAAAGAAAAATGAATGGATTTAAGTCAAAATTTTGAAGTTTGGTGAGAATCGGATAAAAATTGTGGATTTGCATAAAGGACATACAGGCAGATAAACACACAGACATCTTGCCTTTTATATATATATATATATATATATATATATATATATATATATATATATAAAATTGATTTTCTGCACTATTGTAAGAACTGCAACCTTGAAACTTCTGAATATCGCTTCTTATGTCTTTGTCTAGGAGTGTATCAAATTTGATTAAAACCAGACCATTCCTTCTATAACCTGATTTTTTCGATTTTCGATATTTATCGGGGGTACCTCGACACAAAACCTAGCTAAAAACACTCACAGACGCTTGTAGTACAACTGTGTAAATTTTCAAGATAATCGGTTCAGCCGTTTCGAAGTCTATAGGTAACGGACACATACACCCACACACACAAGGTTCCATTTTATAAATAAGTTTAGATTTAGATTCTGCTAAACAACTAAAAGACTTTCCAGAATACCAAATATACTTGTAACTCCAACACGGGGAACGATCCACCCTATTCTATACCAACTTGTTGCACACTTTCTTCTAGTGAGTGCAGAACCAGGGATCGAACCGCAGACCGTTGGATTTCAATTCAACGCTCTCCCAGCTGGCTTCTTGCTACGCCTCTTCCTCTTCCTACTCCACTTTCCTCCTTCCACCTTTTCACTGCGTCTCTCTGCGTCAGCTTCACGCCAAGAAATTGACGCCACTGAAATCCTCGAGTGAACTTGGTCGGTCAGTTTTATAATCCATTTCTCTACCCATAATCCATTTCCTCGGTCTATAAAAATTCCCCTCGAGGGCCTCCTCTCTTTTTTCCTTTAGAATGAGCTGAAGGTGGATTATTAAGACAGAGGTGAGTATTATTATTATTTTCTTTCTTTGGAACAGATTACTGCTTTGCAAGCCAGACACAAACGAACTCTCTTTTTTCCAGAGCCGCCGCTAGTCGCCCTTTCATGTTCACACTCCCCCCTGGTCTCAAGACCACACATGTGGCAAGGCGGACGTGGCCGCTTGTTGCGGGCACTCCTACGAAGGGGGATTGTCTGGATTTCTTCATCTGAGCTCTCAGAAGTGGCATCGGAATTATCGGCAACAGCGTCGGGGTTCGCAGTCGGACCATCAGACTCGCGGGGCGTAGGTCGAATCCACAGTTCGTCATTGGATGATTCACCACTGCCGCTACTTGTCAACGAATTCGTATTCAGGGCGGGCCGAATGTCCCTCACATGGCGTGGAGTACCATCAACCAGCACGGCCTGCTCACTGACGATGCCGGTGATTCGTCCCCTTCGAAAACTGGTGGTGCACCGGCTATTGGGAGGCTTCACCCAGACGGTGTCCCCTAATTCATACGGCCCTCTTGTTCCCCGCCGATCAGGCAGACGCGCGTCAATGCCCTTGATGCGCACTCGGTAGCGATGGATTGCATTGGCGGGTGCGCTCACAGCAGTCACAGCATCCCTCGGTGTTGCATTATATCTATAGACCGCTTCTGCAATAGTGCACGCCTTCCTGGCCGCGGTCCTCTTCACGCTTCGGTGGCACCGCTCTGCTATGCCGTTGCCACTCGGCACATATGCACATCGGTGTCTGAGCCTGATCCCCCACTCGTCTACAAAACGCCTAAATTCTACGCTGCAGAAGGCAGTATCGTTGTCCGTGAGGATCTCTTCAGGCGGCCCCCTTTCGTAAAATATGGATTCCAATTCACGGATGACACTGGAGGAGTCCTGGCGTGCCAACGGGCGCCAGATCGCAAACCTCGTCGGTCCGCAATCTATCAGTGTGAGGAAGTGCTGGCTGCCATAATGGGTTATGTCCATACCCAGTCGGCTCCAAGTCATGTCTGTTCCCAGCCGACCCCTCCGCCATCTCGCTGGGGCGGGGTCGATTGACTGGCATGTTTGGCATTCCTTGACCACCGCTCTCACTGCACTTTTTGACACTGACGGATTGGTCAATTGTACAAAATAGCATGTCCGTCTCACTCCGGGGTGCCCACTGATGTGGTGTATTTCCCTGATTTTGTCTGCCGCCTCCACAGAGGTAGCACATAGTAACGGTACTGGCCCAGCTTCTTTCTTCACGGCATCAATCCATCTCTGAGGCACCCGAGTGAGCCTATCAGCGAGGTTGCAGTTTGAGGTGACAAGTACCACATCCACAGACAGATTGTACTCTGTTACTAGCTTTCTTATGGTCTCCAACCTCCGTCTGATCAGCATCTCGCTGGCCGCCTTGGTGCGCACCCTGGCCTTACCTGTCAGTGTGTTTGATATCCAGTGGTACACGCACAGCGAATCTGTGTTTATGTGTAATTTCTTGACTTTCCACTGGAGTGCCAGGTTAATGCCTTTCGTCACCGCATCGAGCTCTGCCAGGTTGATGTGAGCAGCGTCATTCGTCGGTCGCAGCCAGCAGGCGTCCTCAATCGCAGCTCCGTTCTCCTCAAGCAGCACACCAATCGCCACAGAGCTCGCATCCACCCACACGCTCAATTCGTCTCCCTGCACACACCAGTCTCCCTTTGCGGGGTCATCCTGCTTTACCCTTGCGATGGTCTCCTTCACCATGCGAACCAACAGATCGTCCGTCGTTTCATCATCCCAGTCTTTGGTGACTGCGCTTGCCCTCCTTTTTATGGTGCCTGTTGCTACACGAGTCCATCCACACACTGGTAGGTGCCCCACAAGTTTTCCACACAGGGAGAAGACCACTCGTCTCGTAAAGACTTCGGGTACTTCAGGAACTGCAGTTCCGCGCCCCCACTTCAAAGTCCCCCGCTCCTTTCGAACTTCCAGGCCCAAGACACGGGCGCCATCCTCCAAATGTTCCGGGTCCTTGCAAATCAGGCCAAACTCGGCCAGTTTGGTCCTTACGCGTGATGATGATACAACGTCTTCGTTCACGTATATGTCATCAAGGTACGTCGATGTCCCCTCTTTCATTGTTTCTTGCTGTGACAACACAGCGTTGACTATGGTCTTCATTATTTGGGGTGCCACGTTCAGCCCGAAGCCCAGTCTGGTAAGGCAGTACCTTCTGCCGGCAAACACCACCGTCTGAAACGGCCACATCGTTTCGCTGACCCGGATCTGCAGATACGCTTTTCTTAGATCCAGCAGGGACACATTGGAACCCTGCTGGCGCCATTCTCGTAGCTTGCTGGCGCAAACATCAGCATCTGCCGTAAATGCATCAACATGCGCATTTAGTTCGCGGTAGTCCATCACTGGCCTCACTTTTGCTTTGTTGTGCTGAGTAACCGCCATCAGCGGGATCAAACCTTTGGGAGGTCCAAGTTTCTCATAGGGGTAAGGAATTAACCAGCCATCCTTGATCCATTCACGAAGCTCCTCTTCGTATGCAGGCCTTATTTGGTCGGGCACATGGTACTCGGCTACTTCGTTCCGCAATTTTGCTGGCTGCTGATTTCCCGACCACTTCCATGAGGCGGTCCAAGCCTTCTGGTGCTGGTCAAATTCGACACTAAAGTCTGGCTGGTCGATCCTCAGCGCTGCGCACACTGGGGTCCTCTGAAACTGCACTTCCCCCGTCTGCGTTATGTGAACACCACCTAGGGCTCTGATGGCATCATAGCCTAGAAGCAGGTCAAAGTTCAGTGGTTTTTTGAGCGCTACTAGCGCCTCGACGTTGGCCGAGTTTCCTGTTCTTGTACGGATGTTTATCGCACCCACCCCGCAACATGTCCGCGATTCTCCACTGATGGTGGTTACCCTGACACCCTTCTCCTTCCAAGTGTGGCAGAGGTCTACGAACACTATGGTGCGGGAGCACCCGGAGTCGAGGAGTGCTGAGCACAATGTCTCGTTGACATATACCTGAATGATCGGAAGCGCCTCTAATTTCTGCTTTGGGGAAAGGTCGACGCCGGCACCTTGTCCCCGGCCCCGTTTCCCGCACAATCCCGGGCCATATGTCCGGTTTCATTACACCGGTAGCAGCGAACAGCTGTCGGTCGCCGTCTGCAGTTCCTTGCAATGTGGCCCTGGCCATCGCACCTATAACACACGACCCCACCACGCGGGCTAAGGCCCTGAGACGGTTTATCATCACTCGGTGTGGATTGTGCAGCGGCGATTACCGGATCTCTCAGCTCGGAATTATCCTTCATCACGGTTCTGGCTCGGTCCACCAGGTCATTAAGGGGCAACGAGGTTATGTTTGAGCTCGCCCGCAGGAGCTGTTTTGCTCCGGTTGGGAGCCCCGCCAGAAATTTATATGCCAAGGCCCGCTCGGGCAGCCCACCGAACAACACCGTCAACTTCGTCAGCTCGGCCAAATATACGTCCACAGTTTCGCCAGGATGTAATTGTCTTGCCTCAAATTGCTCCCAGGCAGTGGCGGGGTCGATAGCAAACGCTTTGTATAGGGCTGCCTTGATCCTCTCATAATTCTGTTTTTCCTCAGCACTGAGCTGTTGATACACAGCGAAAGCCCCACCGGACAAACGCAGAGGAATCACATGTTCAATGTTTTTGACACCAGACAAGAGACAATGCAGTTCCACTTTTTCCACCCAGTCAAGTACTGGGGTCGAGCCACTGAACTCTGGAATCAATTTCAGGTCGAACCTGTCCCCCATTAGGCCGAAATAGCTTGTTGCACACTTTCTTCTAGTGAGTGCAGAACCAGGGATCGAACCGCAGACCGTTGGATTTCAATTCAACGCTCTCCCAGCTGGCTTCTTGCTACGCCTCTTCCTCTTCCTACTCCACTTTCCTCCTTCCACCTTTTCACTGCGTCTCTCTGCGTCAGCTTCACGCCAAGAAATTGACGCCACTGAATGTATTTATTTTTGTAGTTAATACAAAAAATATGGCACAAGGCCGAGATTGGGGATGGGGAAGGCTGGTCATCATCTGTCCTAATTTAACTTAGCTATTCACTTTCGTTGACCCTGACACACTTACAATAAACCGGACACCATAATACCACATTTTTACTTACCATTCTTACAACGTTCACCATAAAACCTCAGCTACTCTATGTTGTCCTACTTAACTCCCATATTTACAATGTTCAGTGGAGGGCATGGGCAGAAAATAACAACATTTAAAATATCCCCAATGGTTTTATACAATGAATAAACGATATATACAAGAAACTAAATAAAATCGTATTAGTAATAAAAGCCCCCCACTACTCTAACAATGTGACAGCAAAGTCACTTCCCCGGACGAAAAATAATGCGTGGCTTTAGAAATATAATAGTACCATATATCCGCTCAGCGATCACTCACACAATCACTCACACATTTAAACATCATAACAAAAACGAAAAGCACACTTGAAAAATAACGAAAGTCGCCACGCATCCACCGGGGAACTAACATTGTTGAACACCTAAGGAGGGAAGGGAAGGGGGGTTAAACTAAAGAAAAATAGGGGAGAAAAAAGAAAAGGGGGCCAATGAGCAATCATAACCTAGCTAAGTTAACAATGAAGCAAAAAACAGAAAAAATCAAACTTTCCCTACACTAACCTAACAGGGACGGGGTGCACATGTTCTGCCCAGCACACCCAATATCCTGATGCCTAACCAGCATCAAACAACCACTCCAGGTCAGCACCTTTCACTCGACAGAATCGCGCAAGACTCACCCACCTTTTGCCAAATTCAGATGGAGTGAGTCGTTTCCTTTCCGTCCTGATCTTGACTTTAAGCTGATGCTTAAAGAACAAGATCAGTTGGGAAGAGGTAAACTTCTCATCACCATAGAATTCCTTCTGTCGCGTCGTCCAAATCACGATTCGCATAACACCTAGTAAGCAAAAGAGCACATAGTGCTCAGCCCTAGATAACGGAGGTACGACATTGCTACAAACAGAACTAGCCTCAAGGACAAAGAACTTTCCACGCAGCATACGAACCATGAGGTCTTCAAGAAACTTACACAACGGAGCAACAACACTGCAGTGGAAGAAGGCATGATCGACGGTTTCCGTCGTCAGCCCACAACGCACGCAGGTTGATTTTGGTGTTAGGCCCGCTGCATGAAGCCTCTTGCCTACCCAGAGAGCCTTTCGAATCATCAGCCAGGTGAGTGATGCCTCATCGTTAGTGAGACATTTCAACCCAGGCGCCCAAGGCCATATGGAGCGAGCCTCCTGCTTCGTAAGCCCGAGCTCGCCAATCAGTTCATCTTGAACGGCCCCCCTAACTAAAACCCGATATAATGCCCTAAGAGACAACGATTGGGCGTTGGAGAGGCCATCCGTAGCCCGCAAGAGAAACTGGAGAGCCAAACGACATTCTTTATAGAAGGAGCACTCGCCACGAGGAGTACGGCCGGCCTCCTCCTCCGACAAATGCACACTTCTCAGGGATGGAAAGTTTTTATGGACGTCCTCTTGAACGAGGGCGCCGTTCTCATCCTCCAGCATACACATTCGATCCAGGAATCTAATGCGAAGCGTGTGTTGACGAATCTCAACGCTAGGCATGCCCAGACCGCCCTCAGATGGATGCAGGCAACAGATCTCGCGACGTACCTTGGGAGACTTGCCTTCTCCCCAAAGGAAGGAGAACAAGAACTGAATTAAACCCAAACGAATGGCACACGGGAGAGGAAGTACCGAGAGTCGGTAAAGGAGAATCGGGTAGATGTGCGAGGCACATACTTCCGCCCTCCCCTTTAAGGAGAGCTTCCTCCGAGTCCACAGACGAACTGCGCCCTCGGCCTTCTCTCGAACCTCCGACCAATTCATTTCCAACTGGAGATCTGGACCGAAAAAGACGCCGAGAATCTTGATCGGCCCGTCCGTCCAGAGGAAAGGTCCGGGAAGAGAAACTCCCTTCCACGCACCCAATCGCAAGCCAACAGACTTATCGCGATTGATCTTGGCCCCTGTCACCGTCTCATAACATCTGATTTCTTTGCTGACTTCGTCAATCTCGGCTTTGCTCGACACAAAAACCGAAACGTCGTCAGCATAGGCGGAGTACCTGGCCGAGGTGGTAGCACCAGGTACGGAAATTCCGCGAAGGACCGGATTCGCCTTTAACTTGCGAAGGAATGACTCCAACGCAAGAACGTACAGCAAAGGCGAAAGTGGACAACCTTGACGAATGGAGCGAGATAAAGTGAAGGGCTTCGATCTTACCCCATTCACTTCCACTAGCGCACCGGGGGACTCATACAGCAGTCGGATCCAGGAGCGAAAGTACGGCCCGAAACCGGCGGCGGAAAGGACAGACTCCAAGAAACGATGGTCAACCCTATCGAATGCCTTGGACTGATCCAAATTGATCAGCGCGGCTTCGGTGTCGGTTTTCTCGATGATCAGGCGTACCAAATGAAGGTTGTCCTGAATAGTCCTGCCCTTCACAGCACAAGTCTGCTCGGGGCCAATCAGACTAGAGAGGACAGCCTGCAAACGGCCGGCCAAGATCTTGGCAAAAATCTTTAAGTCAGTATTTAACATCGTTAAAGGCCGATAATTATCTATGCCACCCCCACCGCTCTTGCTCTTGCGAAGCAACTTGATTACACCCCTGGTGAAGCGACGAGGTATAGACCCCTGCTTCATCCAGTTGTTATAAACAAGAGCCAGCAGAGGAACAAGAACGGACGACTGCCTCAAGTACAGTTCGTAGGGAAGACCATCCAAACCTGGAGTTTTGTCCCGGCCAACCAATTTCAGCGCATCCCAGATTTCCGACTCTGTTATGGGCCCCTCGCACCTAGCCGCTTCAGCCGCCGAGAGGCGGGGAAAGTCAGCCAAATAGGTGTCGAACTGAGCAGAGCTCAGACCGGGCTCCCTGGTGAAAAGATCCTGGAAGTAATCCCGAAAAGCTCCACATATACCCACGTCTGTAGTCACGGTACGACCATCCGGCAATGTGATGTCCTTGATATGCCGATTGGCTGCTTGCCTAGCTTCCTCTGCACGCAGTTCTGCGGCCATATTCGTTGCCTCAGAAGACATTCTTTTTAACCTAGCCCTAACTACCAGAGCTTGATCCTTCTTGATAGCCAAGGAGGCCAGCTCGGCCCTAGCTAAGGCTACGTCCCCACTATTACGGGATTTAACTGCCCGATCAACTTTTTTCTCTAACGTCGATTGCGCCGCTAAATTAGCTAAGTTGAGCCGACGGCTATAGTCGGCAGCAAACGACCTAATTTTGGATTTAAGTGTATCCCACCACTTATTCCCAACCACAGCCCCCGTCAGTTCCCGCTTTAGTGTTAGTAAAAGCTGGTGCTGGAAATCTTGGCTATCAAATAATGACGCGTTCAATTTCCAGTAGCCAGCCAACTTAACCTTAGGCTTATCTAAGTTTACACGAACCCGGACGAGCCTATGATCCGTGTAAACTATGGAATGGAAACTTGGACAACCTAAGAGCCCTACGTCGACTCTCCTAACTAGGACTCGGTCGAGGTAGCTTGCGCGTACCTTCGAATCCGAGCTGCCCCTATTAGTCCAAGTCCACACTACCTCCCGGGGGTGTTCATTTCGGTATTTATCGACAAGATCATTCCTGTCGATAAATTCCCGAAATGGTTTCACATCCGGGTTGTTAGTACCCGATCTTTCTCCTATCCGATCTTTCTCAGGGTCAAGGACGGCATTCCAATCCCCCGCTAAAATTACCCGCCTCGATGTTCCAAAGAACGACTCGAGCTGCCGAAACAAAGCAGGACGCTCCCTATGGACATTGGGCGCATAAACCCCAATGAGCCGAAAAGACTTCTCCTTTATGGTAATATCCAGCACACAAATCCTGCCCGCTGGATCCGCGAAGACAAGCGTACACGCCGCACCCAATGACTTGCTCACTAGCCAAGAAACTCCTCTAGAACGACCATCAAAACATGCTGAATAGAGATCGTAATCCCTAGACAGAATGCCCTCATAGTCGCCAGCTAAAAACCGGGTTTCCTGTAGACAACAAACATCCACCCCGAGGCGCTGGAGATCATGAGTGAGTCTCACCCTCCGAGACTCAGGACCTCAGCCCCCGGGCATTTATACTTGCTAACCAAAGAGCCATTGTGATCCTTAATTAGGGTTGAGTTTCTGGACAGAACATGGACGGGGAAAGGATGCCGACAGCCTCTCCCATAGATCCCTTGCCCATTTCTTTGTCAATGGTGCCATCATGAGAGAGGCCACCAACATCCCAAGGAAATGTTAGTTTCATTGCCCTGTAAAGGGAGGGGTGAACTAAAATTGGGACCCGTCCTACACAACATTCTTTCAGTTTTTCTAAGGACTCCTCCTCCATTGTTACTATAGGTGGGGACATTTTAATGGTTTTCCTTGCTTCCAGGAGCATGTCCCACACCTTTCCAGTACCCGTTCCTGTTCTCACAACTGTCAGCATCCTTTTTGCATGCGGAAAATTTCTGGGTTTCTCAATGTCTTTTTCCTTGCATTTTTTCATTGCTAATAGGACTTTTAATTTATTAATCCTATTGCCAAAGTTCCTGGCCCTATCTTCCTGGGCTGGAGAAACTCTGCAAATATTCTCCCCCATCAAGTAAGGGACTCTTGTTGCCTTCTTCCGAGCCTCCCTATCCTCTGCTGTGGGGCTCCTTTGCCTCTTTGAAGGTGGTGGTAACAGCTTTTTGGGAGAGGGGCTGGGGGTTGGTTGTGATGGTATTCGGAATGGGCTGGGGTCTCTACTAAGAGGAGCAGATTTCCTTGGAGTGGGCTGTGAGGAGTGGGACTTTTTGGGGCTTTTCTTTTTTTCAGGAGAGGACGGGGCAGAGACAGAGGGACGTGTTTGTTTCTTTGCTAGTTCCTCCTTTAGTTTTTGAGCTTTCTTCATGCCCTCGTAGCCTGGGTCGTATGCTTTGCGCATCTCCTCTATTGATGGTGCAGACCAGGCCGAGGCGTCGCCCTTCTTGCTGGTAGAGTGAGAGGGGCTGTACGTGCCTTTAGTCCTGGGAGCATCAGGGGACTGAGGTCCCGCAGCTTGACGCTTCCCTCTGGTCCTGCCAACAACCTGCCATTCCCCCTTTTCCTTCTCCGATACTACACTTGTAGCAGGCGAAGGCTTTTCGGGGAATGAGGGCCGATGTTTTGACCCAACCGGGGGTACTACCACACCGGTCCTGGTTGCTGGCATGCCCACTACAGGCGGGACGGATTTTGTCACAGAAGCGGCCAGAGGGGTATTTTGGTCTTCAGGGGCCTGGCTTCCAGAGGCCTTCTTCTCTGGGCAGGAGGAGGAGAGGTGACCAATCTTTCCGCACCTCCAGCATGTCGGTTTGCGACCGGTCACTATCACCGGTAGTCTCAGGCCCCCAACGTCAAGACAGTTGGGGATGGTATCGAAGGCCTTACCACTCATCATAATCACGAAAGTCCATCCCCCGGTCAGGTCCTCGCAGGAGGCATCTACAATCTCACCGAATTGAGAAAAGTACGCCGCGAGATGCTCCCCGATGACCTGAGGAGGGACCTCGTACACTGCCACCTTGGTCCTACGCATGCCTAGGTATTCTGTTCTTATGATAAAATCTTTCGTTATAAGATCTTTTGATACCATCTTTAGGCAATCTTCCGGCGTGGGCAGCAGCACGTCCCACGTGAAAAAGCCCGTGCCTTTTACGATTCGTAAGGGCTTGACCCCCGTGGACTGCAGTGTCTTCAACACTGTGTCTTTTGTGGGGCGACAAATCTTGCGCGAACGCTTGTCGACCACAAGGACTGACACAATTCTTTTTTCAATTTTTCTTAATTCCTGGGGATCCTCCAAGAGTCCATCTTCTGTCACAAGATGAGCGTAACTCTTGGCTCTCTCCAGAAACTCCGTCAAATTGATTTTTACCTTTGGTGGGGACTTCCAGCCCAAGGGCGATTCCCCCGGCCTCGGTATCTTTCGTTTGGTCTTCATCAATTTTGGTCTCGTTATCCTTTTGGCCATTATCGGCCACCACATTTTGGGTCTCTGTCTTTTCCTCCGTCTTACTTGAAGTAGGCAGAGGGGGAAAAGATTCCTCATTCTTTTGGCCATTTTCGGCCACCATATTTTTCTTCACATCTTTTTTGGTCTTCTCTTGTTGTTGCTCCTTATTTTCAACAATTAGAGGGGGAAAAGACTCATCATCCTTTTCCGGTGGACCCTTCCAAGGAGGGTCAAACAAAAGTTTCTTTTTCACTGACCGACTTGAGTCGGCCATTTTTTAAAATTTAAGCAATACAACGTCGCCAATATATTTTCCTCCGTAAATCCAATGAGAATAGGGAGGGGAGGGAAAAGCGGGAGAAATAGGGGGAAACAAATAAACCTCGCAAGGTTAAAGGAATAGCCACAGTAATGGCAAATAAAAATTAGCCTAATATGGCAAACAAAAATAACAAAACAGCTTACAATTCACAAAAAATTGCCTTTAGCGGTAAATTAACAATTTAAACAAAAGCAAAAACTAACCTCTTGAGAGGTAAAAAAAAATTACCTAAAGGCGATAAACGATAAGTAGCTTTACAAAATTTACAAGATAAACTTTACACGTTAACAATAAAAAAAACGAAGGAGTCGCCTAAAAAGGCTACTAAAAGAAAATAATGGGAAGGTGGTCAATAAACGTTAATAGGTTTCAAAAAATTAAGTTTCAAACAAAAAGAGCGGAGAGTTGCCTAAAAGGCTACTTCCGTAAAACTAATATGGGGAGGGGCTGGAAAAGAAAACGTTAAAGTGTGGAGGAAATCAGATAATATTCAGTTTACAAGTCGCGAGAAAATTACAAAATAAAATTAAGGTTTAAACAAAAATTAAATGTAGCACGTAAGGCAAAACTAAAAACTGAAAAATGAAAACAAAAATTAAGTCACACGGTCCGACCTAAACAAAAACAAAAATGGCGGCCAGAAAAAAAAATACGAAAATAAAGTAACAAAAAGCTAGAAAATAAAATGAATAGAACAAAACAAGGAAACGAAAAATTAAATAAAATTAAAAACTTAGCTATACAAAAAGTGTCTTTAGCAGGAAAGCGGGTAAATCAGAAGGAGAAGGTAACTTTTGTCAGTATTCCGTCAGAGACTGGACTGAAAAAAGGACTCGACGCCACTCAAGAAATTGACGCCACTGAATGTATTTATTTTTGTAGTTAATACAAAAAATATGGCACAAGGCCGAAATTGGGGATGGGGAAGGCTGGTCATCATCTGTCCTAATTTAACTTAGCTATTCACTTTCGTCGACCCTGACACACTTACAATAAACCGGACACCATAATACCACATTTTTACTTACCATTCTTACAACGTTCACCATAAAACCTCAGCTGCTCTATGTTGTCCTACTTAACTCCCATATTTACAATGTTCAGTGGAGGGCATGGGCAGAAAATAACAACATTTAAAATATCCCCAATGGTTTTATACAATGAATAAACGATATGTACAAGAAACTAAATAAAATCGTATTAGTAATAAAAGCCCCCACTACTCTAACAATGTGACAGCAAAGTCACTTCCCCGGACGAAAAATAATGCGTGGCTTTAGAAATATAATAGTACCATATATCCGCTCAGCGATCACTCACACAATCACTCACACATTTAAACATCATAACAAAAACGAAAAGCACACTTGAAAAATAACGAAAGTCGCCACGCATCCACCGGGGAACTAACATTGTTGAACACCTAAGGAGGGAAGGGAAGGGGGGGTTAAACTAAAGAAAAATAGGGGAGAAAAAAGAAAAGGGGGCCAATGAGCAATCATAACCTAGCTAAGTTAACAATGAAGCAAAAAACAGAAAAAATCAAACTTTCCCTACACTAACCTAACAGGGACGGGGTGCACATGTTCTGCCCAGCACACCCAATATCCTGATGCCTAACCAGCATCAAACAACCACTCCAGGTCAGCACCTTTCACTCGACAGAATCGCGCAAGACTCACCCACCTTTTGCCAAATTCAGATGGAGTGAGTCGTTTCCTTTCCGTCCTGATCTTGACTTTAAGCTGATGCTTAAAGAACAAGATCAGTTGGGAAGAGGTAAACTTCTCATCACCATAGAATTCCTTCTGTCGCGTCGTCCAAATCACGATTCGCATAACACCTAGTAAGCAAAAGAGCACATAGTGCTCAGCCCTAGATAACGGAGGTACGACATTGCTACAAACAGAACTAGCCTCAAGGACAAAGAACTTTCCACGCAGCATACGAACCATGAGGTCTTCAAGAAACTTACACAACGGAGCAACAACACTGCAGTGGAAGAAGGCATGATCGACGGTTTCCGTCGTCAGCCCACAACGCACGCAGGTTGATTTTGGTGTTAGGCCCGCTGCATGAAGCCTCTTGCCTACCCAGAGAGCCTTTCGAATCATCAGCCAGGTGAGTGATGCCTCATCGTTAGTGAGACATTTCAACCCAGGCGCCCAAGGCCATATGGAGCGAGCCTCCTGCTTCGTAAGCCCGAGCTCGCCAATCAGTTCATCTTGAACGGCCCTCCTAACTAAAACCCGATATAATGCCCTAAGAGACAACGATTGGGCGTTGGAGACCATCCGTAGCCCGCAAGAGAAACTGGAGAGCCAAACGACATTCTTTATAGAAGGAGCACTCGCCACGAGGAGTACGGCCGGCCTCCTCCTCCGACAAATGCACACTTCTCAGGGATGGAAAGTTTTTATGGACGTCCTCTTGAACGAGGGCGCCGTTCTCATCCTCCAGCATACACATTCGATCCAGGAATCTAATGCGAAGCGTGTGTTGACGAATCTCAACGCTAGGCATGCCCAGACCGCCCTCAGATGGATGCAGGCAACAGATCTCGCGACGTACCTTGGGAGACTTGCCTTCTCCCCAAAGGAAGGAGAACAAGAACTGAATTAAACCCAAACGAATGGCACACGGGAGAGGAAGTACCGAGAGTCGGTAAAGGAGAATCGGGTAGATGTGCGAGGCACATACTTCCGCCCTCCCCTTTAAGGAGAGCTTCCTCCGAGTCCACAGACGAACTGCGCCCTCGGCCTTCTCTCGAACCTCCGACCAATTCATTTCCAACTGGAGATCTGGACCGAAAAAGACGCCGAGAATCTTGATCGGCCCGTCCGTCCAGAGGAAAGGTCCGGGAAGAGAAACTCCCTTCCACGCACCCAATCGCAAGCCAACAGACTTATCGCGATTGATCTTGGCCCCTGTCACCGTCTCATAACATCTGATTTCTTTGCTGACTTCGTCAATCTCGGCTTTGCTCGACACAAAAACCGAAACGTCGTCAGCATAGGCGGAGTACTTGGCCGAGGTGGTAGCACCAGGTACGGAAATTCCGCGAAGGACCGGATTCGCCTTTAACTTGCGAAGGAATGGCTCCAACGCAAGAACGTACAGCAAAGGCGAAAGTGGACAACCTTGACGAATGGAGCGAGATAAAGTGAAGGGCTTCGATCTTACCCCATTCACTTCCACCAGCGCACCGGGGGACTCATACAGCAGTCGGATCCAGGAGCGAAAGTACGGCCCGAAACCGGCGGCGGAAAGGACAGACTCCAAGAAACGATGGTCAACCCTATCGAATGCCTTGGACTGATCCAAATTGATCAGCGCGGCTTCGGTGTCGGTTTTCTCGATGATCAGGCGTACCAAATGAAGGTTGTCCTGAATAGTCCTGCCCTTCACAGCACAAGTCTGCTCGGGGCCAATCAGACTAGAGAGGACAGCCTGCAAACGGCCGGCCAAGATCTTGGCAAAAATCTTTAAGTCAGTATTTAACATCGTTAAAGGCCGATAATTATCTATGCCACCCCCACCGCTCTTGCTCTTGCGAAGCAACTTGATTACACCCCTGGTGAAGCGACGAGGTATAGACCCCTGCTTCATCCAGTTGTTATAAACAAGAGCCAGCAGAGGAACAAGAACGGACGACTGCCTCAAGTACAGTTCGTAGGGAAGACCATCCAAACCTGGAGTTTTGTCCCGGCCAACCAATTTCAGCGCATCCCAGATTTCCGACTCTGTTATGGGCCCCTCGCACCTAGCCGCTTCAGCCGCCGAGAGGCGGGGAAAGTCAGCCAAATAGGTGTCGAACTGAGCAGAGCTCAGACCGGGCTCCCTGGTGAAAAGATCCTGGAAGTAATCCCGAAAAGCTCCACATATACCCACGTCTGTAGTCACGGTACGACCATCCGGCAATGTGATGTCCTTGATATGCCGATTGGTTGCTTGCCTAGCTTCCTCTGCACGCAGTTCTGCGGCCATATTCGTTGCCTCAGAAGACATTCTTTTTAACCTAGCCCTAACTACCAGAGCTTGATCCTTCTTGATAGCCAAGGAGGCCAGCTCGGCCCTAGCTAAGGCTACGTCCCCACTATTACGGGATTTAACTGCCCGATCAACTTTTTTCTCTAACGTCGATTGCGCCGCTAAATTAGCTAAGTTGAGCCGACGGCTATAGTCGGCAGCAAACGACCTAATTTTGGATTTAAGTGTATCCCACCACTTATTCCCAACCACAGCCCCCGTCAGTTCCCGCTTTAGTGTTAGTAAAAGCTGGTGCTGGAAATCTTGGCTATCAAATAATGACGCGTTCAATTTCCAGTAGCCAGCCAACTTAACCTTAGGCTTATCTAAGTTTACACGAACCCGGACGAGCCTATGATCCGTGTAAACTATGGAATGGAAACTTGGACAACCTAAGAGCCCTACGTCGACTCTCCTAACTAGGACTCGGTCGAGGTAGCTTGCGCGTACCTTCGAATCCGAGCTGCCCCTATTAGTCCAAGTCCACACTACCTCCCGGGGGTGTTCATTTCGGTATTTATCGACAAGATCATTCCTGTCGATAAATTCCCGAAATGGTTTCACATCCGGGTTGTTAGTACCCGATCTTTCTCCTATCCGATCTTTCTCAGGGTCAAGGACGGCATTCCAATCCCCCGCTAAAATTACCCGCCTCGATGTTCCAAAGAACGACTCGAGCTGCCGAAACAAAGCAGGACGCTCCCTATGGACATTGGGCGCATAAACCCCAATGAGCCGAAAAGACTTCTCCTTTATGGTAATATCCAGCACACAAATCCTGCCCGCTGGATCCGCGAAGACAAGCGTACACGCCGCACCCAATGACTTGCTCACTAGCCAAGAAACTCCTCTAGAACGACCATCAAAACATGCTGAATAGAGACCGTAATCCCTAGACAGAATGCCCTCATAGTCGCCAGCTAAAAACCGGGTTTCCTGTAGACAACAAACATCCACCCCGAGGCGCTGGAGATCATGAGTGAGTCTCACCCTCCGAGACTCGGACCTCAGCCCCCGGGCATTTATACTTGCTAACCAAAGAGCCATTGTGATCCTTAATTAGGGTTGAGTTTCTGGACAGAACATGGACGGGGAAAGGATGCCGACAGCCTCTCCCATAGATCCCTTGCCCATTTCTTTGTCAATGGTGCCATCATGAGAGAGGCCACCAACATCCCAAGGAAATGTTAGTTTCATTGCCCTGTAAAGGGAGGGGTGAACTAAAATTGGGACCCGTCCTACACAACATTCTTTCAACTTTTGTAAGGAATCCTCCTCCATTGTTACTATAGGTGGGGACATTTTAAAGGCTTTCCCTGCTTCCAGGAGCATGTCCCACACCTTTCCAGTACCTGTTCCAGTTCTTACAACCGTCAGCAACCTTTTTGCATGAGGAAAATTTTTTGGTTTCTCAATGTCTTTCTCCTTGCATTTTTTCATTGCCAATAGGACCTTTAATTTGCTGATCCTATTGCCAAAGTTCCTGGCCCTATCTTCCTGGGCTGGAGAAACTCTGCAAATATTCTCCCCCATCAAGTAAGGGACTCTTGTTGCCTTCTTCCGAGCCTCCCTATCCTCTGCTGTGGGGCTCCTTTGCCTCTTTGAAGGTGGTGGTAACAGCTTTTTGGGAGAGGGGCTGGGGGTTGGTTGTGATGGTATTCGGAATGGGCTGGGGTCTCTACTAAGAGGAGCAGATTTCCTTGGAGTGGGCTGTGAGGAGTGGGACTTTTTGGGGCTTTTCTTTTTTTCAGGAGAGGACGGGGCAGAGACAGAGGGACGTGTTTGTTTCTTTGCTAGTTCCTCCTTTAGTTTTTGTGCTTTCTTCATGCCCTCGTAGCCTGGGTCGTATGCTTTGCGCATCTCCTCTATTGATGGTGCAGACCAGGCCGAGGCGTCGCCCTTCTTGCTGGTAGAGGGAGAGGGGCTGTACGTGCCTTTAGTCCTGGGAGCATCAGGGGACTGAGGTCCCGCAGCTTGACGCTTCCCTCTGGTCCTGCCAACAACCTGCCATTCCCCCTTTTCCTTCTCCGATACTACACTTGTAGCAGGCGAAGGCTTTTCGGGGAATGAGGGCCGATGTTTTGACCCAACCGGGGGTACTACCACACCGGTCCTGGTTGCTGGCATGCCCACTACAGGCGGGACGGATTTTGTCACAGAAGCGGCCAGAGGGGTATTTTGGTCTTCAGGGGCCTGGCTTCCAGAGGCCTTCTTCTCTGGGCAGGAGGAGGAGAGGTGACCAATCTTTCCGCACCTCCAGCATGTCGGTTTGCGACCGGTCACTATCACCGGTAGTCTCAGGCCCCCAACGTCAAGACAGTTGGGGATGGTATCGAAGGCCTTACCACTCATCATAATCACGAAAGTCCATCCCCCGGTCAGGTCCTCGCAGGAGGCATCTACAATCTCACCGAATTGAGAAAAGTACGCCGCGAGATGCTCCCCGATGACCTGAGGAGGGACCTCGTATACTGCCACCTTGGTCCTACGCATGCCTAGGTATTCTGTTCTAATAATAAAATCTTTCGTTATAAGATCTTTTGATACCATCTTTAGGCAATCTTCCGGCGTGGGCAGCAGCACGTCCCACGTGAAAAAGCCCGTGCCTTTTACGATTCGTAAGGGCATGACCCCCGTGGACTGCAGTGTCTTCAACACTGTGTCTTTTGTGGGGCGACAAATCTTGCGCGAACGCTTGTCGACCACAAGGACTGACACAATTCTTTTTTCAATTTTTCTTAATTCCTGGGGATCCTCCAAGAGTCCATCTTCTGTCACAAGATGAGCGTAACTCTTGGCTCTCTCCAGAAACTCCGTCAAATTGATTTTTACCTTTGGTGGGGACTTCCAGCCCAAGGGCGATTCCCCTGCCTCGGTATCTTTCGTTTGGTCTTCATCAATTTTGGTCTCGTTATCCTTTTGGCCATTATCGGCCACCACATTTTGGGTCTCTGTCTTTTCCTCCGTCTTACTTGAAGTAGGCAGAGGGGGAAAAGATTCCTCATTCTTTTGGCCATTTTCGGCCACCATATTTTTCTTCAACTCTTTTTTGGTCTTCTCTTGTTGTTGCTCCTTATTTTCAACAATTAGAGGGGGAAAAGACTCATCATCCTTTTCCGGTGGACCCTTCCAAGGAGGGTCAAACAAAAGTTTCTTTTTCACTGACCGACTTGAGTCGGCCATTTTTTAAAATTTAAGCAATACAACGTCGCCAATATATTTTCCTCCGTAAATCCAATGAGAATAGGGAGGGGAGGGAAAAGCGGGAGAAATAGGGGGAAACAAATAAACCTCGCAAGGTTAAAGGAATAGCCACAGTAATGGCAAATAAAAATTAGCCTAATATGGCAAACAAAAATAACAAAACAGCTTACAATTCACAAAAAATTGCCTTTAGCGGTAAATTAACAATTTAAACAAAAGCAAAAACTAACCTCTTGAGAGGTTTAAAAAAAAAAAAAAAATTACCTAAAGGCGATAAACGATAAGTAGCTTTACAAAATTTACAAGATAAACTTTACACGTTAACAATAAAAAAAAAACGAAGGAGTCGCCTAAAAAGGCTACTAAAAGAAAATAATGGGAAGGTGGTCAATAAACGTTAATAGGTTTCAAAAAATAAAGTTTCAAACAAAAAGAGCGGAGAGTTGCCTAAAAGGCTACTTCCGTAAAACTAATATGGGGAGGGGCTGGAAAAGAAAACGTTAAAGTGTGGAGGAAATCAGATAATATTCAGTTTACAAGTCGCGAGAAAATTACAAAATAAAAATAAAGTTTAAACAAAAATTAAATGTAGCACGTAAGGCAAAACTAAAAACTGAAAAATGAAAACAAAAATTAAGTCACACGGTCCGACCTAAACAAAAACAAAAATGGCGGCCAGAAAAAAATACGAAAATAAAGTAACAAAAAGCTAGAAAATAAAATGAATAGAACAAAACAAGGAAACGAAAAATTAAATAAAATTAAAAACTTAGCTATACAAAAAGTGTCTTTAGCAGGAAAGCGGGTAAGTCAGAAGGAGAAGGTAACTTTTGTCAGTATTCCGTCAAAGACTGGACTGAAAAAAGACTCGACGCCACTCAAGAAATTGACGCCACTGAAATCCTCGAGTGAACTTGGTCGGTCAGTTTTATAATCCATTTCTCTACCCATAATCCATTTCCTCGGTCTATAAAAATTCCCCTCGAGGGCCTCCTCTCTTTTTTCCTTTAGAATGAGCTGAAGGTGGATTATTAAGACAGAGGTGAGTATTATTATTATTTTCTTTCTTTGGAACAGATTACTGCTTTGCAAGCCAGACACAAACGAACTCTCTTTTTTCCAGAGCCGCCGCTAGTCGCCCTTTCATGTTCACACAACTGCGAAAGGCTAAAGCCGTAGCATATTGCTATACAGCGGTTTTTTTTTTGGGTTTTTTTTTCTTTTTTTGTTATTCCTGATCTTGGACGGATTGTCCGTATCCAATGTCCGACGGGTAATGCCAAATATCATGACATTCTGGGGTAAAACATCGTCAAATCTACAAATAGTCTGAAGCTTGGTAATGTGTTCCCGTTTTAGCAGAACGAAGAACCAAACTGTCTCCAGCAAGCAGTAAATGCTTATAAATGAACAAATGGAAAGATTGCCCAAATCGGTGTTGTCTATCAGAAGTCACTAACAAACCTGACGCAGTTGAAGTTGTTTCTAATCGTCAACTGCTCTATCCAAAGAGCTCTGCATAAAACTTCTCACACGCTAGCGAGAGCAACTGGAAGCTCTTATTTTCGAAAAAGGAGCCACTAAGAAATACCGATTCTATGAATTAGCTGGAATAGTTTTCCAAAACCGTAAACATAATGTCATACATGATTTCTAATACTTTGTAGGATTTTCAAACTGGATTTAGTGTACAAATTTGTATTCACTTTATCATATTATTTTACAAAAATAGTGTCCCTGTTGTTATCACATTTCCGCCATTTTGCTCTCTGGCTTTCTTAGATGTATATATTGATATGGATAATCTACAAGGAATTCAGGATTGAACACTTTGTAATCTATGTGGATAGCCTGTTCTTGTTTCACTGGTTATGTCTAGGGATATCTCGTCTGGTTCTTATTTTCAGTACTACTCAGTTTTCAGAAGGAAAGACTTGAAGGAATAGAAATGCGGTTCTACAAAAGGATGTTGAGAATACCAGGGACGTAACATGTGAGCAATGACGAGGTTTTGAAACGAAAAGAAAACTGTGATAAAATGCCTGTCGGAAGGTACTTTCCTCAATCTGTACGCGTTCATGTAGCGAGTAAGGTACTGTTACGTGCGAAAAAGAAAAGTAATATGGCGGCCGCGAAGTAACGTGAAATCCCGTTCTATGCAAATAAGATGCTGCCAGGTTGCATAAAAAGCCTCCGTTTTTCGAAGATTTGGTTGCTCATCGGCCCCTTTTATTTCTGTCCCCATTTTTTCTTTTTAGTTTGACTCCCCCTCCCTTCCCTTGTTTAGGTGACCAAATATGTCATTTCTCTGGTGGGTGCAGGACGCTTTTCGTATTTCGGGTGTGAGTTTCGTATTTGTTTTTGTGTTTGGATGTGTGCATACATGAGTGCGTGCTTGGAGGAATAAATGATTTAGATTATTTATAGTCTTGCATCGATTTCCTCCAGTTAACTGATATTTCTATCACGTGATAGAATATGTCGGGGGGGTTGTTACTAATACAGTTTTGTTTAGTTTCTTGTATATAGTTTGTTTTTTCTTGTAAATATGCACTGGGTTTTTTTATATTATTCCCTTCCCCCCACAGACAATCAATGTACATATTGGGTTTTTTAGTTAGGACTTCATGGAGACACTGTAGTATTATGGTGGACGTGGAAAGAAAGGTAAGTAAGAAAGCATTGTTTTGGCATGCTTGGGTCAGTGATTGTGACTAGCTAAGTTTAACGTTAAGACTAGATGAAGACCAGCCTTCCCCATCCCCGTATTCGGCCTTGTGCCACATGTTTTGTATTTTAATACAAAAATAAATATTGCCTCTGTTTTTCGAAGAAGTATTGTTGTTCATTGGAGTTGTGTACGTACAATATTGAGACGCGACCAAGAAAAGAACAAAAACTGCAAAAACTTATACTTAACATCAGGATGAGACAGCCGAAGTTCCTGGGACACACAACAAAGGAAGGAGAGCATGAATAATCTGATACTCACAGGATGGATAGGGGGAAAGAGACAGGAGGTAAACAGTGCGGGACATACTTGATGGGTTTGAACAAATGGATGCCAGAGCAGGGTTTGGAAGAAATAACAGGGCAATACATATGAGGGACAAAAGACGGAGGGATGTGATCGCCTACATCCCTAAGGAACGTGGCATATAAAGAAAAGAATTTTAATAATATTAGTCTTTTCTTTTATAAGTAAACATTCAGCATTTATTAATATGCGCTACTTTTGATTAAAATTCATAAAATCTTTTTAATAGAACGATTTTTTTTATGAAAATGTATTTTCTGGTATCACTCTTTTTATGTCCCCAAATTCTCGAACCAACGCTTAAAGTAGACGATAGGACAAAACTATAATTTGTTTTATGTAACCGCACGTGTATTTAAATGTACAGATGCGTGTATGAATCGTGCGCAAAATCGAAAATATTTATTCAAAATATATTAATGTGTTAATATATTCGTACTTGTGAAATCCTGCCATCATAGCTGAGTCTATACTCTTTCTATTCCTTTATGTATAAATTAACATTTAAAATGACTTGCCTTCTTCCAAGGAATAAGAGTTTTAAAGCCTAAATTGAAATAATTTATGCTGAATTTAAATTAACCACACTTGTGCGCATATTCAGGATCCTGTTTTCAACAAACGAAGTGACATAAATACGAAAGAAAAAATCGGTAATGACGGAAAGACCATTCTCATTGTTTATTGTATGGACAAACAACTCAAACTGTTGAGGAAATATTATGGGCTGTAAGCTTGGATGTGCGGTTGGTGTAATAAATAATGGCTAAAGAATGCTAATCGGAGGATGGAGTTGCAATTCCCGCTGGGTTCGTTATATTCACTTACGCGTAAATACCGTTAGGAAAGGTACGAACCTACTTCTTTCCCCCAAATATGGATTGAGTAGTAAAAATTCTGTATCGCTGAATCATTGTAAAAATATTGGGAAGAAGACAATATAAAGATATTTTCTGGTTTTAAATAACTTGCAAAGGCTTGAAAAACCGTAGAATATAAATCCGTCAATACATGTGTAATACCCACTGGGTCAATTTGTGGAAAATTTTACTGATCCTACACAGCTCTATAATATGTACAGGCTTTTCTTTTAATTTTCTTATTTTTTGTGTATCAGAGCAGATGATAATACTGCCTTTTTTAATCCTTGAACATTGATGTTTTATTAACCCTCTAGGGCCATTCGTATCATATTTGATACAGTATTTCCCTATAAGGAAACATTTGGTATTTCCCTATAAAGAAACATTTGGTATTCATTGACTGAGCAGTCAGTACTGCTTTCATTTGAAATTTATAAAATATTTCTCTTAAAAAATTTTTCAGGAAAATATTTCTTTCGAGGCTTGTTTTCATACTGTATCAAATATGATACGAATGGCCCTAGAGGGTTAATAATATAATATGATTAAGGCTTCTACTTGTCATAAAGTGTGGGATCAGTTCTATATTGTTATGAAGTAATAAACAGATCACACACTAATATGATACGAATGGCCCTAGAGGGTTAAAGATTATTGGATCAATTGATAAAAACTTCGCGGACATAATTATTTCATTGTTAGTCGAAATGACTAATTAGCAACTTTAGAATTCATATGGTAATTATTTATTAGGAATCCTGAGTTTACGTCATTTCTGTGAGTTTGGTTTTCCTGCTTTATTTGCAGGTAAATAAACGATAAACCTTGTTGCATCTGCACGCATGCGTTTTCAGAAAGAAAAGGAGGCGTGGGAATTGTATACATAAGTTTTGCACGAGATTCGGTAAATAAATGGCCAAACTTTTAAACTTAGGAAACCCTGAGTAGTTGTTTTACGATTTAACATAACATTATTTCAAACTGAAACTTTCCCTCCGTCGTAAACTTCTCTCTCCCTCTCTCTCTTTTCATGGTTATTGTTTGGCTGAGCTCTTCGTTAAGGAGGGTCTCTCCAATAAAACACAATGAACTTGGCTGACTGCTAGATCATTTTTGTTTCATTTCTGTCCCTGATTTTTGCGGTGTCAACTCTTTTGTCAACTCTGACCATTCCGTGGTTTCCGTTAATATCCCCAACTCTCACCTCTTTCCAAGAACCTCCTTTCAGCAGAATATCTTACTGTTATCAAGGAGCGGACTGGGAGGCGTTCCGCGGCTTTTTTTGTGATGTCCCTTGGAACAAAGTTTTTAGTCTCTCTGGTGAAAACTGTGCATTTGAAATCTGCTCCTGGGCGAAAGACAGCATCAGCACTTTTATCCCATCCAGGAAGTTCCTACTTAAGCGTCGTTCTTCCGATGGTTATCTCCTGCTTGCTCGGTTGCCATTACTCACAGAAACCACTTCTTCCGGAGTGACGATTGACCATAATAAGCGCAATGAAAGCAAGCGAATCTTAAATGATGCTGAGCATTTTTAACTGAAATGTGGTTCTACAGCGGATGATGCGAATATCATGGATCGAGTATGTCAGCAATGACGGTTGGAAACGGAAGAAAATTAATACTGAGCATCAGGAAGAGACAACTAAAGTTCCTGGGACATGCAATGAGAAAGGAGAACTTGGAGAACCTGTTACTAACAGGCCAGATAAAGGGGAAAACAAACAGGGGAAACCAGTGGATAACATAGTTGAAGGACCTGATCAAAAACGAAACGAGGGTTGCGTGGTGTAACATAAGAAAGCGTGTTAAGTGCCACCAGGGATAGGGAGACGTGGAAAACCATGGTCGCTTACGTCCTGAAAGGACAGGGCACATAGAAGAAGAATATAACAAAGCAGCATATAGCATCCCGCAAGTTTGACTGTAAGGTCTACTGATGGCTCTGCAAAAGTGTGCTAAACAACTGCAAACCTTTAATCCCTCCACTTCAATAATTTTTAGGTTCTCCCATCCGCAACGGACAAGGCTGAGTGATTTTCTCCGTAGTTCTCTTACAACTCTACACATGGCAACTCTCCTCTTAGAACTGAAGCCCAATTGAGTTATACATACGTAACCCCTTTCTCTACTCTAAGCTTAACTCCCATAAAGCAAATGGATTGTTGGTATTCCAGTAATTGTCCTTATGTGTTTCTGAATTCTCTCCTATCCTCTCCAAACTTTATAACTATCTTTTTCCTACTTCTTGCTTCCCAGCTTGCTGGAAAGTCCTCCTCTCTAGTTCCTGTCTTTTAAAACTCTGGAGAGCTCTCCGACCCTTCTAACATCGACCTATCAGCCTCTTACCGCTTTTTGGCAAAGTGTTCGAGGTTATTATCAGTACTGAAATGATTCATTATCTCACATCCAATTAAATATTTCTTGACAAGCAGTATGGCTTCCGCTTCACCAGGTCTCTTGCTGATGTGCTAACGGCTATCAATGATTACATATATCAGACCCTGGATAAGAACGGCGAATCCCGGGCTATTGCTATATATATCTCGAAGGCGTTTAATAGGATTTGGCATGCTGAACCTCCGCACAAGCTACAGAGCTATGGTATAGCAAGACGATTGTTCGATTTAATCCAATCGTTCGTGTTAAATAGTAAAATGATGGTCGTTCTGAATGTACATGCTTCTGAATCCTTTCATGTGAACGCGGGTATTCCTTAAGACATTATCCTAGGTCCTATGCTCTTCCATTAGATATCTTCCTGATTTTCTCAGTTTGCGAGTTAGCATCTATGCAGATGACATCACCATATGCTCTGCCATGAATGAGAAAGTAGAACTCGCTTCTCCTCTTGGAAAGTCCTTTCAATCTGTGATGAATTGGGCTAAGAAATGGCTCGTAAATTTTAATGTTTCCAAAACGAAACTTCACTCTTTTAATCGCCATAGAGAAGCTATCATAACTTCTGTTATGGATCACACTAGTCTCATACATTGTGCCTCATCGGCCTCACTCTCTCAGCCGATCTCGAATGCAATGAATACATTGAATCAATAGCAATATATACTGCTAAGAAAGTTGGGTCGCTGTACCTATTCAGGTAATTTTTCTGATCTGAATTTATTTTGTATATTTAGAAATCTACTATTCGTCCGTACATTAAATGCTGTTGTCATATCTGCTCAGGTGTTCCTGCTGTTTCTCGACAAAATCCAAAGAAGGATCTTCAATGTAATTGGTTCCAATTTGGCTGCTCGCTTTCAGCCAGTTTCTCACTGACAGAATGTGTCTTCCCTCTTTCTTTTTTACAAGTATTTTTCACGGCTTCCGCTCTGACAAAGATTTACTCTCTGGTGCCTCCAAACACTTGAGTTTTCCCCTGCAACTAGATTGGCAGTTAGGTTCCACCATTTTAGTGTCGAAATATGCAAATGTAACAGCAGTTTCTTTCCTTGCACATTCCAACTATGGAAATCCCTTTCCCCTTTATACTTGCTTCCCACATAACTACAATTTCCAAAAGGTTAAATTCAATGTCAAATGCCAGCTTCTGTCTCCGTGATTCCAACTCTAACTTACATTTTATACAATATCATCTGTACCGTTTTTTTCTGCCTTTCCTCTCCTCTCCTTTCATTGGATTAAAACACACAGACACACACACACACACATTATAACAATACGTACCAGTGTGTTAAAACAAAAACTCCCGTTCTTGCCAAAAATGGATCCTAAAAATAATTCCTGCACTTAAGATTTTGGCGGCCCGATGTTTTTTCAGCACCCTATCGTCTATAATTATAATTTGCCTTTGTTGCAGAAGTATCAGCTTTGGTTCGAACAAATGCATCAGCAAATGATGACCCTGGTGTCAAGAATGATTTCAAAGCCGAAATTCATTAGCACTAATTCAAGGTTCCCCGTTATTACAGTACTCGAGGGTTTTGTCTGGTTTCCGTGACAATGTGGTAATGTCAGATGTAAATGTCAGTTGATGATTTAGTTCCTCAAACATTCAAAACGTTTCAGTCAGTGTCCTTGAATCCAGTCGCTCTGACCCGCTAAATGATCCATTAATTCAATAATGTTAGATTCAAATGAACAGACAATATATATTGCTAGTGGTTAACGTGAACTTGGGTTGTAAAGTCAGGATGACCTTTTACATTATTCCTTCTCGAACGACTTGCTGTTTTCTTTCAAACTAACCTGCTCCCATTGACAAAGGTATGAATTCGAATAATATTTACAAGAAACTGGGTCTCTTGAAATGATTTCTCATCGTGCAATTTACGCCGTTGTGGAAATAAGAATCCAATTTTCATGCTGTCTTTTGTGAATGCTTGTCTAAAGTGATAGGCGTATTCTTCTAATTCTAATTTCATTACATCATGCTAGCCTACCCAATTTATATCTGAAGTGGTAACGATTGTGTAAAATAAAATTCTTTTTGACAACCTACATTGTACAGCAGGTTACCATTATTACTACTTCTGTTCTAATAAATTTTAGCTAGTTTATTGCAACTACTGTAGGTTGGGGATATATATATATATATATATATATAATTCCAAGTGAAGAGGACTCAAAAGAATTTGTCATTTAAATGTGAATCATCTGCACAACCACACCAACATTGCATGATGATAACTTATCTCGAAGCAGAGGAATTTCCATGTGTATATATATATATATAAACTTTCTTTTAAATGGAACTTTGTGTGTGATCATTACCTATAGACTCCAAAACGACTGAACCGATTTTCTTGAAATTTTACAGTTATATGATAAGCGTCTGCGAGTGTTCTTAGCTAGGTTTTGTGTCGAGGTACCCCCGATAAATATCGATAATCGAAAGAAATCGGGTTATAGAAGGAGTGGTCCGATTTTAATCAAATTTGATACACTCATAGACATAAGAAACGATATTCAGAAGGTTCAAGGTTGCTGTTTTTATAATAGTGCAGAAAATCGATAATATATATAACCTTAAAACTTCTGAATATCGTTTCTTATGTCTTTGTCTATGAGCGTATTAAATTTGATAAAAATCGGACCACTCCTTCTATAACCCGAATTTTTCGATTTTCGATATTTATCGGGGGTACCTCGACACAAAATCTTAGCTAAGTACACTAGCAGACGCTTATAGTACAACTGTAAATTTTCAAGAAAATCGGTTCAGCCGTTTCGGAGTCTATAGCTAACGGACACACACAAAGTTCTATTTATAAATAAGTTTAGATATAAAAATGGAAAGACACCGAAGACACGGATGTGTCTTCTCAATGGACTTACTCAACTTTTTGAGTTATTCGATTCGGAAAGAATTAGAAAATATTTCAGGATTCATTTTTGGCAGCCACAATCTTAATGATTCCCAAATAGCACAGTAATAATAGTAGCCACAGGAAGTAAACTGTAAGAATTTGTGACAGAAAATCGTGAAGGAAAGTGAGAAGAAAGGACTAAACCTCAATTGCAAGAAGACAAAATGCATAGTTGTCAGTGAAAGTAATAGGCCAACATGCAAATGAGAAGTTGAATATACAAAAATTAAGCAAGTATAAAAATGTAATTATCTGGAAAGCGTTTTACAACAAACGGAATGTGTAACATCAAAATCCAAAAGTGTACTGACATTGAGAAAGATACCTTACAATACCTAAGCAAATTATTAAGAAACTGGAAAATTTCGTCGCAAACAAAGGAATACAATGTCAATGCTCTTATATGGCGTTGAATCATTTACAATCTTTTCACTGATGAAGAAGGGACTTGAAGTCATAGAAACGTGGTTCTACAGAAAGATGAGAATAACATTGACTGAACTATTAAACAACGGCGAAGTTTTAGAGAGAATGTGTACAAAAATACGGTTTTAAACGTCAGGAAAGAAATTGAAATATATAGGGCACATCTTGAGGGAAAAGGGTTTGGATGAATTTACACTCAACGGAAATATGGGAGGTAGAGAAAATTAATGCATGGCCTACCTAATTAGATTGTGCAAAAGTATGGCCGAACAATATTTGGGAGAAATAGCAAAAAGAATACTAAGAGCAACAAAAAGCAGGATCGCCAAAGTCCTTAATGAACATGGCACTTAAAAGAGGGAAAAGACTAAATGGCAACACAACACACTTTTCATGGTATTTTTTTTTCTTTTTATGGTTTTCAAGCCAAGCGTGACAATATTTTTAGCCTTGAGAGTCTCTTAGGATAGAGCGCTACAGTCAGACTGCTAATACTGAATGTGACGTATTATATTTGTGGAGTGGGGATATATTTTGATGAGGAGGAAAACCGACGATTGGCTCTTGACTTGAAATGGTCAAGATTGAGGGGTTCATTGAAGCATCTAAGCGTAAGCCCGTTTCAAAAATTAGCATTTCTTAGGAAAGAATTGTCTGTGTGTCTAGGTCATTATATTTACTTTTGGGACAGGTAAATGAAGATGATTCGACTATGTGAAAGTGGCATAGCGTGTTCTAGCAGTATGGGTCTGAACTGTTGGAAGTAAAGAATGCAAAATGATTTATTAAAATTGGGGGTTTATATTTATATAGAATTTGTGGGGGTGCTAATGTTTGTCAAAGTTGCGGATAAAGGGGTTAAATATTAACCCCTGTGTCCGCAACTTTGATGATAAATATTATCATCAAAGTTGCGGATATAGGGGTTAATTGCTATCAAAGTTGCGAGGGGGTTAATATTATCCAAAATATATTTGAGTAAGTCATGATGAAAAAATATATGAAGTCTTTATCGCTGAAATGTCAAAGGAACAACACGTTTTTTGTGGTGCCTATCATTGTAACTCATTTTTCTTTTTTAGGCAAACTATGGCGGTGGTGGTAGCGGAGGGTCGATTTGTTTGAAGTGCTACAGTCTGCGGAGCCCAAGTATTAACATTTTCAGTGAAGGTGGGAACGGACATGGAAAAGGCGGAGGCGGAGCTGGTGGACTGATAAATGTTTTTTTCACCACTGGGTATTTCCAGCGTGACAACATCAAGTCAAGTGGTAAATATCGATTTTTTTTCTATGAGCCCTATCTATTCATAACGTTGGCGATCATGATATTCCACAACTTCCTTTCTTTATTTAGCTGAACAAATTTCACCGTTTTTATTATCTCTCTTAAACCCTGTTCTGTCATTCATTTAATCTGGCTCACTAAGTAGGATTTCTTTTGTCCCTCCTGCTTTCAATCCACCATGTGAGTTAAATCTTCCGACCCACATTTTTCTCAAGTGTGCTGGAAATTTCGACTATCTTTTTTTCGTGTTAAGTATAATTGATCTTTTTGATTTCATTTTTCAAAAACTTTGTCATTGCTCATATGTTAAGTTCATCGTATTCTCAGCATTCTCCTGTACAACCAAAATTTTGTTCAAGTTTCTTTCTAATCTGAGGTGATTGGTCTGTATTAAGCGCCGTATAGGAGGACTGATGTTACATCAAAGTTCAGTGTTTTCTTCGTTTCTAACGAAATATAGACAATCATAATCGACTAGTTTATATCAAACTAGCAGTATATCCCGGCGTTGCTCGGGTGTAATGAAAGCTTTAAAACTAATCCATGGTCATGGAGCTCAGACTCTTTGGACGTTGGCACGAAAGACTAAAAAGCAATAGTTGTTTGCATTTAAAAACGAAACCGTAGACTGAAAGAAAAATGAATGGATGTAAGTCAAATTTTGATTTCCTGGTGTCGATATTAAATGAGTTTTTTTCGTCGTAAACTGAATTTTCAAGGCTAAATAAGTTCTCTGAGTAAATGGTATCATGGCTGAGACTAAGAACTACAATTATACCGACTTAGAGCCAAACCCGAAGCAAAAACTAAAATAAAAGGGCTGAAAAAAATACATACAGGCAGATAAACAGACACACACACACACACACACACACACACACACACACACACACACACACACACACACACACATCTTGCCTTTTATCTATATGTTATCGATTTTCTGCACTATTTTGAAACTTCTAAATATAGTTTCTTATGTCTTTGTCTATGAGTATATCAAATTTGATTAAAATCGGACCACTCTTTCCATAACCCGATTTTTTCGATTATCGATTTTTCTCGGGCGTACCTCGACACAAAACCTAGCTAAAAACACGCGCAGACGCTTATAGTACAATTGTAAGTTTTCAAGAAAATCGGTTCAGCCGTTTCGGAGTCTATAGGTAACGCACACAGTTTCATTTATAAATAAGTATATATTTAGATTAGATACCCTTTCAATCACCCATAGGTATGGGTAACAGAATCGGGAAAATCTGACTGTTATATTAAAAGTCGGAAATCTGTTGGCTACACGTATGGCGGAAGGTTGTGGGGGGAGTAAACCTGGCGGAAGTTTGTGAAAACAACAAAAATGAGGACAGTATTCAGAGTGGTGTACGTTGTGGTGCAGTGGATATCGGCTCGGAACGACAAATCAGGAAGCCGAGTTCGAATACCAGTTGAATTCCTTGCATTCACTTGCGTACAAATATCCTAGGAAAAGTATTAATCCATCTCTGCCCTTCTATTTATGGTTTAAATAACATGACAGATTGGGTTCTATATCCTTGGCTAGTAACTACTCTACCGCAGAAAGTAACAGCAACTTACTGCTGGATAATCTTCTGCCCAGTCAGTCGTGTCTTTTTCGAGACATGATCGCCCAGGCGTGTATCGCGTATGGCACTTAACTGAATGATTTAGAGTGTAAATAACTCCATCATTCCTGAAATTCAGAAATAAATAAATATCTCGAAACAATATCCTCCCATATTTTTGTCTAATTTCGGGGATAAGGATTTATTATCTTCAGTATTTATATTCGGATTATTGCCCTTGTCTTTATTATCACACCGTCCTGCCTTCCTTGAGTAGATATCAATTTGGATAACCTATAGGGAATTCTGCACAGAACCCTTTGTGTAATCGATGTCAGTAAAGTTTAAAGCAAATGGTCCTGTGGTACAAGTTGGTTTGTGTATTTGGTGTCATTGTCGTTGTGAGTTCAGTCCATGGGTCGGATGGCGTGTACTTGCACACTTTGAAAACGGGCGAGCAGTAACTTGAACAGTAGTGAATGAAAAATACGTTTTTTTAGAATCATATCGCCCCAAGAGGGCATTTTACTACCACTGTTTTGCAAAGGAGGAAAGTTATGAGAAAGAGGTTATGGGGGTGTCAGGAAGTGGGTAAGAGAAGGATGAGAATATTGATTGGCGTGGGTGGAGAAAGAAGCATGAGAGAGGATTCACGTCAGTGAGATAGGAGATGACTATTGACTTTACATTTAAACTATTAGAGATTGTAGCTGTCGGGAAAACAAGTATGCGGAAGAGAATTCCACAGGCGGGAAGTGCGAAAAAAGAAGCTGTTGGAGTAGAATTAGCGTTTACAATTTATTGGTTTCACAGTAAAATGGTGGGACCTAGTTGCTAATCTTGTTGCTGGAGTAAATTTATATATAGGATGCACCAGTGAGCTAAGTTTGTCAGAGCAAAAGCCGTGAAAGTATTTGTCGAAGAGACACAAGGAAGCCACATTGCGCCGGTGAGAAAGTGACTGTATCTGAGCTGTCAAATCGGGATCGGTCACATTACAAATTCTCCGTTGGATTTTGTTAAGAACACGTAGGTGGATAGCAGGAGCACCCGACCAGATATGGCAGCAGTATTCAATGTACGAGCGGATGGTAGATTTATATATGTGCCGGATTGTTTCAGGCGAAAAAAAAAACCTCCTGGCCCTACACAGAGAACCGACTTTCTTAGCAGCGGATTTAGCTATAGATTTTATATAGTCTTGAGGTCTGTTGGAGTTTTGAACTGATAATAACTAGAAAATGTCCCCTAGACATGAGCAGTTGAACTAGAATATCCTACCCTTGTAGATTAAATAAAGTGTTCATTTCAGAATTCCTTACATAGATCAATATACACCTGAGGAAGGTCGGTAGGCACAATATGTGATAACGACAACAAAGAATAGGACTATATTCCGAATGTAAATACCGTAAATATCAAAGGAAATTTTTTACACGATTTACATTGTTTAGACTGTTGTTCTCATCTTTGGTGTCGTATTCACGACGATTCGTTGTACGCACGGACCTGCATGTGACTATGGCCTTGTTGATAAAAGTTTTGGATGGATCCAGTGAATTCGCACAAAAATTGAGAGTTCAGTAGTGGTGAACAAAAACTTATATGGAGATAACTAAGACATCCTGAAGTGGCATGATACATGGAACGAGAACAATCAACCCCTAGTGTCTGAAATAAAAGGATCAGTTCAAAACTCCAACTACCTGAAGACAGTCGAAGTATAACGTCAAGAATGTAGCAACAAAAATGAGGACATCACTCCGAATAATGTAAATAATTTCAATACCTCATTTCAGAAATATAAACAATTTTCTTCCTTAACAATGCACTTAATTAATCGAACACTCTTTATAAAAGTAAAAGCTTAAACGGTGGGTTTAAATGTACGTGTTCTGTCACTTTCTTACAATATATATGCAATAGATATATTGTCGCCATTTTGTATTTTCTATTTCTGGCACGCGCTTTGTTTTTGTATTTGTCGACTGTACAGTATAATGGGATCAGTTGCAAAGAATCCCATGGAACAATTCACTCTACCAAAAATTTGGAAATGACATGCTGTAGTGCTTGGCATTCAAGCCAGAATATCCAATACAAACATGTCAAAGTGCTCGAAGTTCAATTTTAGGACATTGAAAGTTAATTCGGAAAGAGCTGGAGGAGACTAATGGTAATGACGAAGGTGCTGTATATCGGAATACTCACTCTAATCGTTCTGATAAAGACCCGAATTTGTTGGTGAGGGTATCAGACTCGATACTGAAGTTTACATCAAGTTCATTCAGGAGGTAGTGCTGCTCTGAGTCAAGAAGTTGACTGCAAGAAGACCCTATCTGACAATAGGACTCTGCGCTATGCTACATTAGACGGAGAACTCAGTTATGGCTGTCAGTTTTTTTTGTTTTTTTTTTTTGCAACCGAATCACCCTCTACGGCTGGCCACCTTACTCCCCAGACTTTATGTGTGGGGCGCAACCGAGCGAGAGATTAACAAACGTTGAGTATTGCTGCTATATCTGGTCTGGTGCTCCTGCTATCCACTTAGGTGTCCTCGACCGAATCCAACGGAGAATCTGTAATGTCATAGATCCCGATTTAGCAACTCAGATACAGTCACTTTCTCACCGGCGCAATGTGGCTTCTTTGTGTCTCTTCTACAAATACTTTCACGGATTCTGCTCTGATGAACTTAGCTCACTGATGCCACCTATATATAAATTTACTCGAGTCACAAGATTAGCAACTAGGTTCCACCCTTTTACTGTGAATCCAATAAATTGTAAACGCAAATTCTACTCCAGCAGCCTCTTTTCTCGCACTTCCTTCGTGTGGAATTCTCTTTCGCATATTTGCTTTCTTGACAGTTACAATCTCCAAGAATTTAAATGTAAAGTCAACAGTCATTTCCTGTTTCACTAATTTACATCCTCTCTCTCTCTCTCATGCTTTTCTACATCCACCCCACTCTTATCAGTACTCGTCCCTCTCCTACTCTCTTCTTCACACCCCCTGCAACCTCTCACTACTCAACATTCTTCTTATGTAACCCCATGCACAACAGTGGCAGTAAAATGCCTTGCTTGGGGAGACACGATTACAATAAAAAAAACTCCTTGTAACACCAAAAATTGGCTGAAATCAAGGATTACAGTAGCATTCACCAACTTTAACAAGGAATGTGTCCAAAAGAATTGCAGGAGATTCTCCGCTTGTTTGCAGGCCATTCTTTAAGCCAGTGACGTTTTTATTGATCATTCTTTAGTAGTTTTGTGTAATTCTAGTAAATATGCTAAAAATTCTAGAATATTAAGGCCTGTAGACAAAAATAATAAATATGCTTTTTAATAAATGAACATAACGTCTACTCAAGTATTGAGTATCCACTAAAAAAATGTCTAAAGTGTGTGACTAGAAATTTTTATGTTGTACAAAAAGAATGCTTGTTTAGAGTATAATATAAAAAGCGTATATATAAAAACATTATCCGAATCCCGATGAACAGCAAGAAGTAGAATCAGGCCAGAGATAGAACAAGAACAGTTCGATTTTGTCAAAGACACTGTAACAGGGAACGTTATATTTATGATTATGATGCTCTCTGAAAGATCAATGCAAATGAAGAAGGACTTGTACTTATGTTTTATTTATTATGCTAAAACGTTAGAGAACATACGTCACAATGAATTGGAGATGCTTGGCAGCCTCAACATATTTGGGAAAGACCTAAAAGTAATCAAGAATCTCTACTGGCAGCAAACAGCCTGCATACGGACAGGTAACGGGTTCAGGAGTTATACAAGATTGAAAGGGGCGTAAGACGAGGATGTGTCTTTTCATTGGATCTATTCAACTTGTACAGAAAGACTATTCTGAGAACTCTCGAAGGTATGCCAGAATTCGTCATTGGGGGCCACAATTTAAACAATATAAGGTACGCAGATGATACAGTGTTGATAGCAGACACGGAAAAGAAACTACAAGACCTCCTACTGAAGGCAGCTGAAGAAAGTAACAAGAAACAAATACAAATAAACTGCAAGAAAACCGAATGCATGGTCATCAGCGAAAAAAAAAAAAAAGCAGCCCAAAATGCCAAATACAGGCCGGGGATACTAAAAACCTAGGAAGTGTTCTAACAGAAGACGGAAAGTGCAACACAAAGATCCGAAGGCGAATTAGCATGGCGAAGGAAGCATTCCAGAAGTTGAGTAAAGTATTAAGAAACTGAACAATTTCACTAAAACAAAGACGAGAGTACTGGATTGCTATGTGATGTCGGTTCTTCAATATGGCAGTGAATGTTGGACAATTTCATTGAAGATGAAGGAAAAACTTAAAACGACTGAAATGTTCTACAGAAGGATGCTGTGGATATCATAGACTGAGCATGTGAGCAATGATGAGGTATTGGAAACGAAAAGGAAACTGATACTGATTATCAGGAAGAGACAGCTAAAGTTTCTGGGACATGCAATGAGGAAGGAGGGCTTGGAGAACCTGATACTGACAGGCCAAATAATGGGGAAAAGAGACATGGGAAAGCTGTGGATTACATATTTGAAGGACCTGATCAGGTGGATGACAGAACGAGGGTTGCATGATGCAACAGAAGAAAGCGTGCTAAGAGCAACCAGAAATAGGGAGATTTGGAAAGCCATGATCGTCTACATCCTAAAAGGACAGGGCACCTAAAAGAATATGGATATAAATAGGCTCATTTTTTTCATTTTTTTATTTACAACAAAAGGTGGCTCCAATAAATGAATCTTTTTTTTTTTTCTTAAGAGATATTTCATCTGCTGCAAATTGTGTGTAATAAAGCTTTGTAATTATTCAAAAGTAAATAGACATGGATCTGTTTCATAATCCACAGGCAATGTAGATACAAACAAAAATACAGAACGTCTGTATTTTATAATTGTCTAATTATTTGTATATTAACGTTTTCACACTTCTGTTTATCTTGTTGATACGATTAACAAATTATTTCTACGTCGTAGATTTTAAAAAATAATTTGTACGTATAGTTAAATGGATAAATAATCGACATATAAAATCAAATCAACTTGTATTTGCGCAACAGTATATATTTATGCTGGTTTCGCCAATAGAAATTCATATTTTTTCTCGTTTTCTCTCACGCCTCCTCTCGTTCTTTTTTTGTTTTCTTTTTTGTTTGTTTTTTTATTTTCTTTGTTGTTTTTTTGTTTTCTTTATTGTTTTTTTGTTTTCTTTATTGTTTTTTTTTCTTTGTTGTTTTTTTGTTTTCTTTGTTGTTTTTTTGTTTTCTTTATTGTTTTTTGTTTTCTTTGTTGTTTTCTTTGTTGTTTTCTTTGTTTTTTTTTGTTTTCTTTGTTTTTTTTTTGTTTTCTTTGTTGTTTTTTTGTTTTCTTTGTTGTTTTTTTGTTTTCTTTGTTGTTTTTTTGTTTTCTTTGTTGTTTTTTTGTTTTCTTTGTTTTTTTTGTTTTCTTTGTTGTTTTTTTTGTTTTCTTTGTTGTTTTTTTTTGTTTTCTTTGTTGTTTTTTTTTGTTTTCTTTGTTGTTTTTTTTTGTTTTCTTTGTTGTTTTTTTTTGTTTTCTTTGTTGTTTTTTTTTGTTTTCTTTGTTGTTTTTTTTTGTTTTCTTTGTTGTTTTTTTTTGTTTTCTTTGTTGTTTTTTTTTGTTTTCTTTGTTGTTTTTTTTTGTTTTCTTTGTTGTTTTTTTTTGTTTTCTTTGTTGTTTTTTTTTTGTTTTCTTTGTTGTTTTTTTTTTGTTTTCTTTGTTGTTTTTTTTGTTTTCTTTGTTGTTTTTTTTGTTCGGTAAAAACTCATTATTTTTATCGTTTCAAGGGAGAAATCAAACAATTCTGAGGGATTTTAGCTTATACTAGCATCATAGCCCGGCGTTGCCCGTGCAACTCAGAACATTTTAATTTCTTCAGCGGATGAAACAAATACGTTTAAATTCGTTGCAGACACTTAAAATATAATCTATATATCTAACAGGTAATCTGTGAGTCTGTGCGTGATTGTTCCCTAAGCACGCCTACATTTTTAATTATTTTGTCTCAAAATTACGGGGAAAATTATTCACATTTCTTTGTTGACCTAATGAATTTTTAGAACGGTCGGAATAAAAAGATATGAAGGCTCGTTTTTTCTTTTTTTTTTAAAAAAAATGTTTTAGTCGCGTTTGACACGTGATTTGATTTCTGTGACGTAATTCAACAACCATCTTATATCTTAGATGTTTTACGGAAATAAAACGTCGACATAAAAATTAAAGACTCATATTTTTTTTTTAAAAAGAAAAATTTCGTCGCGTTTGACAAGTGTGGTTTGATTTCTCTGACGTAATCTAGCAACCATCTGAGATGTTTTACGGAGAAAATGTAAACAAGCGTGTCCATAGGCCGAAAAGTGCAAAAGGGAAAATTGCTGAACTTAAACTCAAAAAGTATGTGTTGACCTGGCTTCCCTGTAGATATGTGTCTCTAGGAAGTTTGAATGGTGTAGCTTAAAAAATGTAAGCGTGCGTAGGGAACAGTCACACACAGATTGCCTTTTATATATATATATATATATATATATATATACACACATACAAGATATGCCGTTATCTTTTTTGTTTGTATGTGGATATTCGTAGAACTATGCTTATGGGTATGCAGTGTTTTTATGGGATTTTTTTCTGTCCTTTGTCGGGTTTTTATCATTACACTCGGAAGATATTGAACTGTATGCTCATAATCTTGAGAAAAAAAAGAATGAATCATAAACCAACATTTACCTCGTGTTTGCCTATACTTCTGTGATGATGTAGTATTTACATTATTTACATAATTCTGCATATGACGATAAACTGCATCTGGCATCAACGCTTCCATTGAAAGGTTATGAGGAACGTGGAACCACTTAATTGCTGTTGTTCCCAGGTCCACCCTGAAACGAGGTGGCAGCACCGCTTAGGGTCCCAGCTGTGGGTAAAGTTATCCACTACCAAACTGGAGTCAAAACATTGTGAAAATTTAGTTTGGAATTAAAAATTCCAGCAATTTATTTTGAAGAAGAAAATATTAACAGCAATATATTTTTAAAGAAAATTGAAAGGAAAATATTTCCAACATTTTTTTCGGTCCTTACGTATTATCGGGAGGACCTTTGATTTTTACTTTTTCTGGAAAAATCAGGCTTTCATCACCTCAACGTCAACCACAAGTACAACTTTGTGGATTCGAACACCGGGGCTCATACGCAGACAGTGGAACGCCTATGGGGATCGACAAAGTGGCGAAACAAGAAGCACTGTGGCACTGCACGTCACCATTTGGAGTCGTATTTGGCCGAATTCATGTGGCGGAAGCATGTTGCCTGTACTGATGTCTTTGAGTCACTTTTGGAAGCAATTGCGACGTTCTGGCCTCCGGAATTACAAATGTAATGTTATTTTATTGTTTTAACCGTTTCAATAAATAATTTACTTTAATTTTTGAGTCGTTTTTTTAAAGGTCCTCCCGATAATACGTAAGCACCTTTTTTTCTCCTTTGCATATATATATATATATATATATATATATATATCGGTAATACCATTACGATGCTAAATTAGTATTTTTGAAGGATGAACCCCGTTACATATAAGGTTTACTTTTATTTTGCCATTATTCATTTAAGTCAGCGGAGGACCTAAGTAGATCAATCTTCATAGCACTACCTAAGAAGCCAGGTACAAAGGAATGTGAATTCCATCAAACTATCAATTTAATGGGCCACATAATAAAACTCATAATCCGGATTCTGATGAACAGGGCCCACAACAGAATCGGCCCTTAGATAGTACATAGACAATGTGGCTTCTTAAAAGATATCAGAACGAGAAATGCGATATTCCTGCTCAAAATACTATCTGAACAAGCAATCCAATTGCAGAAGGACCTTCATCTGGGTTTTATAGACTACGCAAAGGCGTTCCACAAATACAACACAAAGACTCGATAGATATCTTCGACATTTTTCAGAAAAGACGTTAGAATAATCAAGGATCTACGTTGGCAGCGAACCGCTTGTGTACGGATAGGAAGATAACTCAGCAGGTGCGCAAAAATTCAAAAGTGCGTAAGACAAAAATGTGTTTTCTCACCAGATCTTTTCAATCTGTACAGTGAAGCAATTATGAGAGAAATAAAAGCCTTGCCAAGATTCGCCATTGGCGGCCATAATCTAAACAATGTAAGATACACAGATGACCCTGTGTTGATAGCAGACACAGCAAGGAAAATGTAGGACCCCCTACAGAAGGTAGCAAAAGAAAGGACTAAGCATAAACTTCAAGAAAACTGAATGTATGACCATGAACAAAAAGAGAAACACAATATGCCAACTACAAGTCGAAGAAATAAGAATAAAACAAGGAAAAATATTTAAATAGCTGGGAGGTTTTTTGACAGTATGGAAAGTGTGACATGGAGATCCAAGAAGCACCGTCATGGCCAAAGACGCATTTCAGAACCTAACCAAAGTACTGAAAGACAGGAAAATTCCATTAGCCACAAGAGAAGAGTGCGAGATAATTATGTGATACCTCTCTTTCTGTATGGAAGTGAATGCTGTTCGACCTCATCAAGGATGAAGGAGAGACGTGAGGCAGCAGAAATGTGGTTTACAAAAGGATGCTGATGATTCCATGGACGGAGCACGTGTTTTTTGTTTTATAAGCGTTTCACCCCGAGCAAGGTATGTCACCGCCACTACTGCGCAGGGGGCTACATAGAGTGGAGAAAGAATGATTAAATATAGGAAATGTCAGAGGGTAGGTGATAGGCGGGTAATGATACCGAGAATGAGGGTTGGGTAGATGAGTGTTCTGAGAATAATTGGGAGTTAGTGATAGATGTCTATTGACCCTATATTTAAACCCCTGGAGATTGTAGCTGTCGGGAAAGCAGACTTGTGGAAGGGAGTTCCACAGGCAGGAAGCGCGAGAAAAGAAGCTGTTGGAGTAGAATTTACGGTTACATCTTATCTGTTTAACTGTAAAAGGGTGGGACCTAGTTGCTAATCTAGTATCTCGTGTAAATTCGTGCTTAGGTGGCACCAGTGATCTAAGTTCATCGGAGCAGAAGCCATGAAAGTACTTGTAGAAGAGGCACAGGGAAGCCACATCACGCCGGTGAGAGAGTGGTTGCAACAGGTCTGCCAAGTCAGTATCAACCATGTTACAGATTCTCCTTTGTATTTTGTCAAGAAGCCCAAGGAGAGCAGCAGGGGCACCCGACCAGATATGGCAGCAATATTCAATACACGGGCGGATGGTAGATTTGTATATGTGCAGAATAGATTCAGGTGGGAAAAACTTCCGGGCCCTGCACAGAGAGCCGACTTTCATGCAAGAATGAGATGTTGGACAGGATGCAAACGAGAAAATAACTTATACTTAACATCAGGAAGAGACAAATAATGTTCTTGGGATACGTAATGAGGAAGGAGGGCCTGTGAGAATTTAATACTCACAGATTGGATAGAGGGAAGGAGAGACAGGGAAAGCAGCGCGAGACGTACTTGTTAGGTCTGAGCAAATGGAGGAAGGAACGGGGTTTAGAAAAGATATCAATAAAAAAATATTGATAGCGAAGTTGAAGTCCACAATCGCCTACATCTTGAAGGGACAAGGCACATGAAGAGAACTTAATTCAAATTTAAGACCCTTCTTCAAAAAATGAGTGTAATTAAAAATAAAAATGCTATTACTCTTTGAATACGTTCTTTATTCAATATAAAAAAAACTTATTCAAATAAGGTCTGTTATTTACTTTTATAAAGATAATTTAGTTAAGTCCCATACACAATACACGCTTGGGCGACCATGTTTTGAAAGAGGCATGCCTGACTAGGCAAATTTTCCATACTAGATTGTTCTTACTTTCTGTGGTAGACTGGATGCCATCTAAGGCTAGAAAATAAAAAATATAACGATAAAAAATTGTAAAATTCGAGTAAACTTATTCTTTAATTGCTCTGAATTTGTTGAGGATTCAGTATAAGCAGAAAAGTTTGCTTTCAAAGAAGAAAAATCCTCTTTTTGGTTTAACATTGTACTGTAAGGTAGTAAAGATCTAACAAAGTCTATTACTTATAATTACATTTAACATAATTCTTATGTGGTGGATTTTCACATTATCTATAGAGAAGATCAGCTTTCAAAATAATTTTAAAATCTTTTAGTAGAGAAAATTTTGACAGTAACAGTTTGGTGTTATCTCAGGAATTAATCCTAACTTGACTCCTTTAAGTTCAATGGCGAAAGGGCAACATGGAGGACGGGTTACTTATAAAGGGATTGGTGTTAATGTTTTTTCTACGTTCTCATAAATGATCTGAGATTTATGTTTATATTGTTTTAAATTTATTTCAAAAGTATTAACGTCTATCCAAACTATGGTTATTCCAGTCAATGATGAATAGTATGTCAGCCACGCAACAGCAACGTAATGGGAAATGTTAGACGTAGGTTTGATTTGTACGAGTGTCAAAAAGCAAGCATAGGTGTGGTTTCTGCGTGAAGAAAAAGTATATAGTCTTAGATTGCACGAGAGTAAAAAACAGTGGCATTGACTCGACCTTCTTGTGAATCAAAAAAAGTTTTGGCTTACAGGAGAATAAAATATGGTGTCAAAGGTTAGATTTGCTCTCGACTAAAAATGCAGACAGCCGGCATATGCACGAATCAAAAAATAGATTTGGCTTTTTCAGTCAGTCTAAAAGGTAGATAGTTGTCCTTTTTTTCCGGACAGTCAAAAGAATATACATCGGTTTGGCTTTGCAGGTAGTCAACATTTTTGTCTTATCCAAGCAAACAGGTGGATTCTTTATTCCATAGGTTTTAACCCTCTAAGCACAAAATGCAAGTCAGCGTATTTTCGGCTCCCTAACAAACCTTGGTAAACAATGAGGGGTGTAATAATTATCAGGGAATTTCAAGAAAATGTTTTCACTATCAACAGCTTCATCAACATAGCAAAGAAAAGACCATCTACAAACTCGAGAACAAAAGATGTGACATTCATTTCCTCAAGAGGTTACCCTTCATTTCTGTTTTTAACTTAATCATTTTCTGCTTTTCTGCAGGTGGCTATGGTTCAGAGGTCGGAGGCCCAGGTCTTTATTATTTGGCGTATGCCAACAGCTTCAGAAAACTGCGAGTGGACAATCAGTGCAAAAAGCCAATTGTAAGTACTTAAATTGATTACTTTTATTGATTCGTTTGTATTGATTTACATAAATCTGTCAAATAGCAAGTTTGTATAAATCCCATTTTCAGCCGTTTATGATGTATGATTTTTATTACAAAAATATTCCTCCGGTTATACCACAAATGTTGGCCTTGGATAGACCTTTCGGGAAATAATACTAGTCTTAATCTAAAACTTGATCATTCATTTAATATACTGTTCCATTGATGAATTTTAAGTGCCATTTATATGGTGGTTTATTCGATAAGTAATCTGTAGTTTTCAGTGAAGTGTGTGTTCTGCGCCAGTAAATATCTATATTTCTAAGATGATTTATTTAACAATTTACATCGTTCAAACTGTTGTTCTCCCCTTTATTGCCATATTTCCGACATTTTGTACGCTCCTAGCATCTTTAGATGGTATACTTTGAAATATGCTAGATCAAGAAATCTCGTAAGCCGGACAAGTATAGACATGAATGTGATATGAGAACCAGTGTTACAAAGAGTTAGAAAAAATAACAAAAGCTGTAATATGAAGTCTAATTTAAAAAAAAAATAGTTTCGTGAGTCATTAAGTTTATAAGTAAAACAAAATCACTCACGTTACCCAATAGATGAAAGGGTTCGAGTGATTCAACAAGTCACCAAAACAGTTGTGAATTCAAAACCTGGACTCAGTAGATGGAAGAAAAATTTAGTGTTGAATTATTAAATGGAATTAACTGATACTGAGGTATTCAAATATGGCATGACACGTGGAATTACAACAATCTATACCCATGGATTAAATAAAGCGTTCGGTTCGAAATTCCAAGGTATATCACCTGAAGAAAAGTCGGTACGTACAACGGCTGAAGCGTCCTGAATGTGGCAATAAAAATGAGGACAACAGTAAATTAACTAATATAATCCACGCAACTTACGAAAAAGAACAGAAAATTGTAATGGCTTCAGAACAAAATAATTTTAAGATATTAGTGCCCACTATGCAAATGCTTGAACGGTTAATGGGTTATAAGAACCAGAACTTTTTTTTAATACTTTAAATTAATACCAGATTTTAATGGGTTAGCCATAATGAGCCATTTTCAGAGAGGTTATTTAGACGGTAATACAATAACATCCACCATCACGGAAGATTTTATTTTGTGTTGACATAAAACTCCGCTAGGCAACGGCAATAGTTACAAAAAATAACAAACGCAGTTCTCAAATTTGCAACGCGGTTCTATGACGTCACACTGCGTGATAGCGCGAAATGACAACATCACGCGTTGTGACGTCATGTGTGCCGAAAGCTGAGAAGCAGATTAATAAAAAATTATCCAAATGTTGGAGAATTTTTGTCTTTATTTTCAACTGAAATTAAAGCCAAAATACGACGTTTAGAACGACTCATGGTTAAACATAAGACATTCATTGTCTCTTATATTTAACAAGTATATATTTAGAAAAAAAAATATATATATATAATTATGAATTAAAAGTACATTGCGACACGGAAATTTCTGTTTCGAGATAGAATCTAATCATCAGGCGATGTTGGTTGTGAAAATGATTTACAGTGCTCTACAATATTTATTGTATTGAGCACTGTTTATAGCAACAAATAACAGGGAACCCAAAATCCTAAAACCTTGGGGCCTTTATATATATATATATATATATATATATATATAATATAGATGTGTGCATATTTATATTTAGGCAGCATATCTTCATTGAAACATGTTTCATGACATTTATTTTTTTAATAACATGTTTTAGTTTTTTTAAACACTTTCATGTTAAGATGAAATTCATCAGGGAAGCGCCGTAGTTTTTTCATACCCAAGTACTCGAGGAAATTACAAAAACGGTGTGATCGTTCTGATGGTGATTTTTATAAACACGCATGAATGCGCTCTGTGATAATTATTTTCAAATTTTAGAAAAGTGTTTGACATAATTATAAAGAATATTTACAAGATTCCATCTCTCCGTCCAGTAAAAATTAACTTAATACAGAAAACCACTTTTGGCTTTTACCACTGATGTTCCTTTTTATGATCACTAAAATAACATCTACATGCAACGTCATGGCGTTTCCATGGGATCAGTTTTGGGACCAACGTTTACTATCTTCTACATTGCTAACCTTGTGAATAAGAGAATCAAAACCATTAAAAAAACATTCACCTTCCTAAGATATGTACATAATATACTTACCTTACGTAAAAACAAAAATGAAACACATGAACTTCAAGAAAGTATTAAAAAAACTCCGTTCTTAACTTCATATACAAAATTAACAATAATAAATCCCTTTTCTTGATGTATTGATAACCACTATCGATAATTCATTTAATACCTCCTCATATGAAGAAACACGTGAACTCAAAATTATAAAAGTGAACGCTCTACTACAAAATAGCTATTATACACAATTTAATTAATCGTGCAAAAGTCAACTCTGCTAGGTAAATTCTCCACATGATTAAAGATCTGTCAAAAAAGATTTTCCTAATTACATCGTTGGTAAACAAAATAGATGAGCCATTAGAAATATTAACATGAATAAAATAGAACATAATAAACATTTTACTATAACCGTAATCAAAGGCTTTCTAACTATAAACAAGATGAAAAAAAATCATAAGTACTAATCTATTCCCCACTGATAACAGTAAAACAATAACACTAATTATATACTATAGTTAATTTAACACAACGAAATTAATAATACGCAATAATTATCCTCCGTAAATTAGTGTTTTGGGAAAGACAAACATTGTATATCGGTTTAAATGTCATTGGGAAATTCTATCTCAGATGAAATTGTAAGTACATATATTGGTTCGACAACATTACGAAGGCGTCTTACAATTCATTTGTCGGATACAAATTTTATCGCACATCTGAAATCGTATTCTTATCCATCTTCACAATACAGGAAAATACTTGTTGACAACACCAGTACACTACAACACGAAAATAAGGAAAGACTTCAAATTCTCGAGGACCTCTATATCAAAAGCAACAAACTAGCATTCAACAAAATTTATTACGTCTGTAGCAGTCACGTGTTGAAATAAATTTAACAAACATTCAATGCTATTTGCATTTCTACCAATTTCTTATGTTGTGACGCTTTCTATAACCTTCTCTAGCTACAACGGATAAATTGAAAATGTTAAAATAATTGTAACGGAGCACATTTGCGCGTGTTAGGAAAAAATCACTATCACAACGAACGCAGTTACAATAAGTTTGTCTTTGTAATTCAGCCCTGAGAATGATCCCGAAAGAAGACCGACATTTTAATTAGTCTGTTTATTATTTATTTATTTTCAAACAAAATAACAAAAGACTAACTTCTGACAGTTTTATCAAGCCTTAACACTACATTCGAAAATTGAAAAGAAAAATTGAAAAAATAAAGTACATTGTCGGTTCTCTTTAACCAAATTTATTTGTGTGCGTGTTTTATTTATATATATATATAAAATTTACTATTCTGATTTCAGGTGACAGAACCACTTGGAGATCATGCAATTGAGGCTGATTATGAAGCTTATAAAAAGACAGGTAAGAGCTTAACTATTAAATAAAGGATGGTTTTGTGACAATCTAAAGCTTCAAGAGAGTGGATTTCTTTATTACACTCAATACATATATTTCTGTCAGTAATAATTCTGATTTCTGGTTTATTGACAATCATTTTTTATATTTTTCTTTCTCTCTCTCTCTCAACATTTTCACATTACATGTATTTATATTATACATGTAACATGACTATTTTCTCTGTAATAAACACATTTATTTCGTTGACAATGAACAGTTTGACTTTTGTTTAAACTATTTTGGATAGTAATTCGATGATGATACATACTAGTAATTTTCTGTCCATTGGCACATCCATATTTCTAATAGTGAAACGTTATTTCTGTCACTTTTGTTATAATCATCAGTCCCTTAAATTAGTGTGGTTCGTAGGGTCAACTGATTAGCTGACCAGTTCCCTCGACGGGGAAGTCTTAAAGTCCATCCTACACAAAGTCAAACTACTGCTAGTCGCCTTGAAAGCTCGACTTGGTTACGTAGTTGACTCTTGACTCCATTAAGAAAACCCATTGGATCGATCTGGCCGTAGACTAAAGAATAAGAAGTCATCTGGTCGGAGATGGCGTGATTATTATCGTAAAGACATTTTGCTGGTGGTCAACATACACTAACTACAAAATGTCGAATAGAATATTTAGCAATGTCCTATTTGCATTTACTTATATCTGAATATCTATTTTATTATTTTAAGATAAGTTCAGAAACTTTCTGATGCCTACAAACAAGAACAGTTCACTCAACCAAAAACAAAACCTAAGATGTTTGATCCAAAAGTATCAAAACTGTTGCTATGGTAACATATAAAATATGCAGAGTAAATAAGCTTGTTACAGAAAGACCTTGAAATCTGTCGTGAATGGACACTCGCTCGCATCCGTTGTTTATAGTAGTGTATATGACTGAGGTTCCATTATTAGCCATTGCTTGTTCTGGGGTTTTAGGTCAAGCACAGCAGTTATGGATATCGGCCTGGAACGAGAAATCGGAGAACTGGGTTCGAATTCTTGTTGAATTGCGTTCACTTACGCAAAAATAACCTTAGGAAGGGTATTAATTCGTCGCTTCTCCTTAGGTTTAAATAGCAGTACAGCTTGGATTCTGAAGCCTTGATTGACAACCATTCTACCGCAGTAATGGTAAACTACTTCTGGCCGGTCATTCATGTCTCTTTTGAGACATGATCGCCCATGCGAGTATTACGTCTAGCACTTAACTGACCGACAACATTCCTCAGGTCTGAAAACTACTATATTCACCAGATCTCGCCCTTGTGATTTTTTCCCCTTCAAAGATCAAATCCCACTTGAAGTAAATAAGATTTCAAGAATTTGAGAAAATTAATAAAATACGACGAGGCAGCTGCTGCTGTCTGGAAAAAAAAATGTTCCAAGATTGATTCTAACAATGGAAACTGTTGAATAATGTCTACAACTTCAGAACGGAACAACTTCAAAGGATATTAATTGGGGAATTCATCTGTTTTGTAGGTTTCTTTCCATAATAGCAGTTCGATAGTTTGATTTGTCCTTGTATAACAGTAGCGAATGTAACAAATCTTTGATAATGAGTTCGATTTTAATTAGGTAATGTCTCTTGTTCCAGATTTCTGTCAATTTTGAATGATATATGCACTCGTATTAAAATGATGTCCTTTAGCTTTGTGACATTGATTTGACATTTATTTAGTACTAGTTGCTCGGGTGTAATGAAAATTTTAAAACTAATCCATGGTCCTGGAGCTCAGACTCTTTGGACGTTAGCACAAAAGACTAAAAACCAATAGTTGTTTCCAGTTAAAGCGAAACCGTAAACTGAAAGAAAAATGAATAGATGTAATTTTGAAGGCTAAATAAGTCCTCTGAGTAAATGGTATCATGGCTGAGACTAAGAACTACAATTATACCTACTTAGAGCCAAACCCGAGCAAAAACTAAAATAAAAGGGCTGAAAAAATACAGACATGCAGGCAGATAAACACACACATACGCAAACATCTTGTCTTTATATATATATATATATATATAAATTATATATATATATATATATATTATTGATTTTCTGCACTCTTGTAAGAATTACAATATCATTTCTTGTCTTTGTCTATGAGTGTATCAAATTTTATTAAAATCGGACTACTCCTTCTACAACCCGATTTTTTTTTCGATAATCGATTTTTGATATTTATCGGGGGTACCTCGACACAAAATCTAGCTAAAAACACTTGCAGACGCTTATAGTACAACTGTAAATTTTCACGAAAATCGATTCTGCCGTTTTGGAGTCTATAGGTAATGGACACACACAGTTCTATTTATAAATAAGTTTAGATTTGGATGTTATATTGTTCATGTACATGAGATGTCTGAAAGATACTGTACAGATAGACATACATGAATCGGATTTAAAACACTGGGAAATAAAGTCTGTATCCTATATTTCTCGGGAAAGCCTCAATAATAATAATAATCATATGCATACGTGACATCACCAGGAAGATAAATTTCTCATGTCATTGAAAGTTTGACATACACCTATTTTTATTTTGTTAGTTAATAAATATTAAGTTTAGTTTAAATACTTAAAATATCATATTTATATCTGATTTTTAAAAATAGCTTTATTGCCCAGTTATCTTCGAAAATTTTTGTCAATATTTTATATCAGATCGCGTAAATAATTTTTGTCAGATATATAAAAATATAGTTTTAAAGTTTGCTATCCAGACGGCATTGTAATAGAGCTGCTGATAGCCCTTGAAAAATTCGGCATGAAAAAAATTACCGAAATAATAAACGAAATTTATAATAGTGGAACAATACCAGACGACCTACGCAAGTCAATATTTATAGCACTGCCGAAAAAGCCAGGTGCAAACGAGTGCGAACCACACAGAACTATCAGTTTAATGAGTCACATTAAAAAACTGATTGTCGGAATCCTGATGAATAGAGCGAGAAGCAGAATCAGGCCAGAGATAGGACAAGAACAGTGCGGGTTCGTCAAGGACACTGGAATAAGGAACGCCATACTTATGATTAGGATGCTCTCCAAAAGGGCAATACAAATGAAGAAGGACTTGTACCTATGTTTTATTGATTATGCGAAGGCATTCGACAAAATAAGACAAAGATTTTATACAGATGCTCGGCAGCCTTGACATTTTGTGGAAAGACCTAAGAGCAATCCAGAAGCTCTACTGGCAGCAAACTGCCTGCATACGGACAGGCAACGATTTCAGCAGAAAGATACGTAAGACAAGGATGTTTCTTTTCACCGGATCTATTCAACTTGTACAGTGACAATATTTTGAGGAGCCTAAATGCTACGCAAGAATTCGTTATTGGAGACCACAATTTGAACAACATAAGGTATGCAGATGACATAGTGCTGATTGCAGACAGTGAAAGAAAACTACAAGACCTCCTACAGAAGGTAACTGTGGAGAGGGATAAAAAAGGACTATAAATAAACTGTAGGAAAATTGAATGCATGGTCATAAGCAAAAAAAAGCAACCCAAAATGCCAAATACAGGTGGGGTATACTAGTACAAAAATTTAAATACCTAAGAAGTGTTCTAACAGGAGATAGAAAGTGCAACACAGAGATCCGAAGGCGAATTGGCATGGCGAAGGACGCATTCCAGAAGCTGAGTAAAGTATTAAGACACAGGATAATTTCACTAGAAACAAAGAACAGAGTATTTAAATGCTATGTGATGTCAGTTCTTCAATACGACAGTGAATGCTGGACAATATCATCGAAGATGAGGAAAAAGCTTGAGACAACGGAAGTGTGATTTTACAGAAAGATGCTGCGGATATCATGGACCGAGCATGCAAGCAATGATGAGGTGTTGGAAAGAATGGCAACCAAAAGAAAATTAATATTGACCATCAGAAAGTAGACAACTGAAGTTCCTGGGACATGCAATGAGGAAGGAGGGCTTGGAGAACTTGATACTGACAGGCCAGGTAGAAGGAAAAAGAGACAGAGGAAGGCAGCAAATAACATATTAGAGGGCCTGATCAGGTGGATGATGGAGCGAGGGTTGCGAGGTGTAACGCGAGAAAGTATATTAAGAGCCACCAGAGATAGGGAGACGTGAAAATCTATGATCGCCTACGTCCTGAAAGGACATGGCACATAAAAGATATTTATGAGTAAAAGCGTTCAATGTCGGTGCTAGTTTGTGTAAATATATAAATATAAAAGTGGACTATGAGGTCAACACAGCGACGGCAGTCTTTCATGCATGCTTGATCGCAATTTTCAGGGTTTATGATTGTGCTAAAGCAAAAAAAAAAAACAAGTGGTACTACTGTCTGTTAATCTCAGTGTCTACACACAGTCGGTGTGGTGGGGGGGGGGGTATATATTGTGTTGAGTCATAAGTAATTTCTCTTTGGGCGAACTATTTATGAGTAATGCATTATTGTTACTACTAATCATACATGGCGGTTAAGAAACAACCAGAAGTAAATAACTTTTGCCATTCACAACAGTAGCAGCGTACACAGTTGATTAAAAGACAAATTTGTTGGGCCCAATATCAATGAATAAAAATGCATTTTTGAGAAACGTCGTTAGGAAGTCTGACCATACCAGTAACTTCATGCGACAAATTGATTTTAACGTCTCCAAAACTAAAATTATTTTCATTACCTGCTTCCCTGTCGGCGGTGTTTCACAATGCGCCGACTGCACCTCTGCAGGGGTAAAAGCCCCACCCCCAAGGTGGTCACCTCTTTACCATAAGTGGAGACCCGTGATGCACGAGGACTGGATCCTGTTGGTTGGTGGTTTTCGGATTTTGGGCTATACATATATACGTAAATTACAACACATCATTTAACCCCATGCTTAAGCTATATGGCAGTTGAAGGGATCCGATCCAATCAACCGGCTGGTTGCGTCAAGCTCTAAGTCTAACAAAGTAAACATAATTCACTTCAAACATTTATCATATGAAACATTAAACTGAAAAACACTACGCCTTCTTGGCCTTACACTCTCGGCGGACCTCAAATGGAATGACTATATCGAATCCATTGCCAAACCTGCCGCTATGAAAGTCGGCTCTCTGTGCAGGACCCGGAAGTTTTTTCCCGCCTGAATCTATCCTGCACATATACAAATCTACCATCCGCCCATGTATTGAATACTGCTGCCGTATCTGGTCGGGTGCCTCTGCTACTCTTCTTGGGTTCTTGACAAAATACAAAGGAGAATCTGTAACGTGGTTGATACTGACTTGGCAGACCGACTGCAACCACTCTCTCACCGGCGTGATGTGGCTTCCCTGTGCCTCTTCTACAAGTACTTTCATGGCTTCTGCTCCGATGAACTTAGATCACTGGTGCCGCCTAAGCACGAATTTACACGAGATACTAGATTAGCAACTAGGTCTCACCCTTTTACAGTTAAACAGATGTAACCGTAAATTCTACTCCAACAGCTTCTTTTCTCGCGCTTCCCGCCTGTGGAATTCCCTTCCACAAGTCTGCTTTCCCGACAGCTACAATCTCCATGGTGTTTAAATGTAGGGATCAATAGACACCTATCACACTAACTTCCAATTATTCTCAGAACACTTTCATCTACCTAACTTTCATTCTCGGTATCCTTACCCGCCTATCACCCACCCTCTGATATTTCCTATATTTAACCATCCTTTCTCCACTCTCTGTAGCTCCCTGCGCAGTAGTGGCAGTGAAATGCCTTGCTCGGGGTGAAACGCTTATTTTAAAAAAAAAGGCAATGGCTGTATGGTCAATTGGACTAGGAATAAAGTAATTTGACATGGTTGCTTTCTATTTCTGAGGAAAGCTTATACTGTGATGGACGATTATGGATGTAACGGGTGCTTGAAACCATTCCTATGTTTGAGTATATCAGGCATGTAGGTCCTGATATAATGAGATTTCCTCCCTCATCATTACGTCCAAATGGAGCTCTGAGGTGAGTGGGAAAGGACAGCTGCATAAAAATAAAGTATAACAATGCAAGAGACTATACATTGATACAGACACAGTGACACAGAAAATCAAATTCATTTTTTAAAAATAAATAATGATGGATCTAATAGAAGACAGGCTATTAACGAAGTTTTCTCCTTTGTAATAGAATAAAACTTAGAAATAATTCGTTACTGATAGAACTGTAAGTAAAGCCTGACGCTGAAACTGTAAGTACAACCTGACGCTGAAGCTGTAAGGACAGCCTGACGCTGAAACTGTAAGGACAGCCTGACGCTGAAGCTGTAAGTAAAGCCTGACGCTGAAACTGTAAGTAAAGCCTGACGCTGAAACTGTAAGTAAAGCCTGACGCTGAAACTGTAAGTAAAGCCTGACGCTGAAACTGTAAGTAAAGCCTGACGCTGAAACTGTAAGTAAAGCCTGACGCTGAAACTGTAAGTAAAGCCTGACGCTGAAACTGTAAGTAAAGCCTGACGCTGAAACTGTAAGTAAAGCCTGACGCTGAAACTGTAAGTAAAGCCTGACGCTGAAACTGTAAGTAAAGCCTGACGCTGAAACTGTAAGTAAAGCCTGACGCTGAAACTGTAAGTAAAGCCTGACGCTGAAACTGTAAGTAAAGCCTGAAACTGTAAGTAAAGCCTGACGCTGAAACTGTAAGTAAAGCCTGACGCTGAAGCTGTAAGTAAAGCCTGACGCTGAAGCTGTAAGTAAAGCCTGACGCTGAAGCTGTAAGTAAAGCCTGACGCTGAAGCTGTAAGTAAAGCCTGACGCTGAAGCTGTAAGTAAAGCCTGACGCTGAAGCTGTAAGGAAAACTATATTTCATGATATAAATGTAACGGTCTATCCACAGCATTTTTTTAAATTATTTCAAAGGTGTAGTAAGAAGCGCTTAACTCTCACTGTGTACACCGGAGGAATTTAAAAATAATAATTCTATAAAAAAGAAATTGACATGAAAATATCTATTAAAAAGTGATAGAATTATAGATACCAACATATATACTATCACTCTTTGATGCGCCAGAACATCCACATGAAATAAAATTGAATATACCGATTCCAAAATAAAAACACATATTTCAAACACATTAAGATTGCCAAAGATATGGACGTGTTAAGACCAATATACAAGGAAGTTGGTAAATGGAAAATTTAGAGAGAATTATCCTAACACACATAGATCGCATGCCCGAATGTAACCAAATGACCTAAGTGATAAAAAAAACTTACAGCAAGTTGAAGTGACTGTAAGACCTGGTTAAAAAAACACATTAAAAATTAAACAAAACAATCTTTTCTCAGAAGAAAAATAATCAAAACAAATTCTAATACAAATATTACCCAAGCTATAACCATGAAAACCTAATATCAAACAAATTACAAGAAAAATAAGAACTAAGATTCTTTGAATGCAAAAATTAAAAAAAACATACTGGAAACATTAAAATCTATTCCAAACTTAGAAACAATGCCTACCACTGAAAATTAATCTCAAACGATATAAATCTCCACGACATTCACTGACAACATCCTCAACTACAAACGCTCAAAACTTCTCCAATAGAAAATTCTACGAAAAAAAAAAAACGATAGAACAAAAATCTCAAAACAAAATTGAATTCTAAAAAACAGAAGAGACAATTACAATCAAATAAACGGGACGAAAGCCGACATAAATATAATCACAAAAAGAAAACGAAAAGAATCCAAATAATCAAGAACATACACACAAGGACAATTGTTTAGAAAGAAATATATCGAAATAGACAACCAAATCTCATAAACATCCTTAAGATCCACTCACTAAAATAAAGTTACCACTCAAATAGACAAACGGAAGGCAAACATCATACAATGGAACTGTAGCAGCGTTCAGTCAAACAACTCCTTACAGATTACAATCCAAATATGGTCTACTTTCAGGAGATCTTTCTCAAAGAAACTGTAAAAATCTCCTTTAAAGGCTATGAAACTTATCGCAAAATAAATGTTTCCACAATAGAAAATAAGCCACGTCGAAGTACTTTAATATTTGTTAATAAATCAATATTGCATGAAAAACTACAATTAAATTCAAGTCTACAGAGCATGGTAATAAAAGCTTCAATTCATGGAACAATACCTATATCTTCAATTTATATTCCTCCAAAACACTAAGTATGAATAAAATAAAAAAGAGCAATTGCCAAATTCCTAATCCCTTTGAAAATTTTGATACACACATCAAAATATGGGGCTGTAAGAGACCCAGTCAAACTAATAAAATTATAGAATCTCTGCTAGAATAATCTGGTCTATATATTCTTAATAACCAAAGAAATACACCAACAACCACCTCTTCACTTGGCTTCGAATTAACGAAGCACTGGAGCAAATAAATATCTTGGTAACACATTTCAAATAAGGAAATTCTATGGACAATCTCTAAATGTCACACAGACTTAACATTGACACAAAAGTAGAAACAAAAGTATGTACAGAGAATTAGGAGACAAATGCCGAGAATATAAACCATTCTATGCAGATGGTATAGAAATCCTAAAGAAATAGAATAGGCGCAATAGACACAAATAGAAAAATTCACAAACAGATCAGGCTACCGAATAATGCATTTGTCTATACAGCTGAACTACAAGCCATTAAAATGACACTTAACATGATAGAAGTTTCAAAAGGTAGGAATTTTATAATATTCTCAGACACCCGATCTATCTTGACAGCAATTAAAGAACACAAATCATTGCTATATTCAAGGAATTCTAGAAACTTGCCATCATGTAATAAAGTACAAAAATAATATTGGCCTGGATTCCTAGCAATATTGGCGTCAAGGGAAATCATGACGCCGACACATTGGGAAAAGAGGGAATAAAAATAACCAACATCAAACTCACATATACTGATTATAAAAACATAATTACGTAAAATATAAAAATACAACAAGCAATTTGGGACATGTTCCAAAACAACAAACTATATTATCAGCCGACAGTAGGGAGAATATAGAAACATTAGCCGATCGCAGACAAGTCAGTCAGTCAGTTAAGTGTCATACGTGATACACGCTTGGGCAATCATGTCTCGAAAGAGACATGACTGACTGGGCAGAAGATTATCCCACAGTAGGTTGCCATTGCTTTCTGTGGTAGACTGGTTGCCATCCAAGGCTATAGAACCCAATCTGTCCTGCTATTTAACCCATAACTGGAAGGAAGAAACGGATTAATACCTTTCCCAAGTGTATTTGCGCGTAAGTGAATACAATGGATTCAACGGGAATTCGAACTCGGCTCCCCGGTTTCTCGTTCCGAGCCGATATCCACTGTACCACAAGGCACATCGCAGACAAGACAGTGCTTAATAGAATAAGAATTGGATACACACACATACACTGCAAACACTACACTTCGGTCGGCCCACTGCCTCCAATTTTTATCGTCAAGCATATCTTGATAGGACTTACCCTGTCCTCAGACCTCAAATGGAACCACTATATTGAATCCATAGCAAAATATACTGCTAAAAAGGTTGGGTCACTATGTCGATCCAGGATGTTTTTTTCCACCTGAATCCATCCTGCATATATACAAGTCAACCATCCGTCCGTGTATGGACTACTGCTGCCATTTATGGTCAGCTGCCCCTGCCGTTCTCGTCAGTGTTCTTGACAGGCTCCAAAGGAGAGTCTGTAATGTGATAGGTACTGATCTGGCGGCTCGACTGCAGCCACTTCCCCATCGTCGAAATGTGGCCTCCCTTTGTCTGTTCTATAAATACTTTCATGGCTTCTGCTCATACAAACTTAAGTCACTGATGCCTCCTCAACAGGTGTTTACTCGTGCAACCAGACTGGCAACTGGGTCCCACCCATTCACAGTCAGGTTAGCCAAATGCAGACGACAATTCTACTCCTGCAGCTTCTTCTCTCGCACTTCCCGCCTGTGGAACTCGCTCCCGTTTTCTTGCATTCCTGACGGCTACAACCTCCAGAAATTTAAATACAAATCAATACTCATCTACTAACCACTGGACTCTAGCTTTCTCCCCTCCCCTGTATAACCTTCCCTTTCTCTCCACCTATGTATCTGTCATCGCACCTGCTTTCTCAGATTTCTATTGTTCCTTTCTAACTAGTTTGTACTCCTCACTCTTTTCTAATTAATCTTTTTACATTTATGTAGCCCCCTGCTCATTAGTGGCGTTTCTGCCTTGCTCGGGGTGAAATGATTAAAAAAAAAATGCAAGAAGCCTAAAAATAAACGTAGCAGCTATTACCAAGCACACAATCTTAACATGCTCTTCAAAAATATAACTAAATACCCAAATAATAGGATATCGGAAGAAAAGAAAAATAAACTTCCAACTTCGATAAAGAAAAAGAGCTACGATTTTGAACAATACAACTTTGGTTTTGAAATGCTTCCAAACTATACAATTTGTGATATTTTGAAAGCCTTGCAACCACTAGAAACAATTCTGAATAGAAAATCTAGTTTCTGCATTAAATGGTCCACAGGAGTTGATGTCCTGGTAAAACAATAAATCAACCATTTATAATCTAGAAAACCCCTCATGGCCTTCAGTTAACATGGCTAATGCTAACGTCTAGCCAATTGACTTGTTACACCTTCTCGGGCTAACGTTCCAAACTTGTGGAAAGACTATTGAATCCATTACTAGGTTAGGTGCTAAGAAAATTGTCGTCTGAGATACTTTTACTCTCCAGAATATCTCTTACAAATCTAAAAGTCTATCATTCATCCATATTTAGAATATTGGTACCACATATGGCCCGGCACTATTATTTACGTTCAGCTCTTTGGTAAAATCCAAAGAAGGATTAGCAATATTATTGATCCTGATCTGGCTGCTCGGATTCAGTTTTTTTTTTTGTTTTTTGTTTGCGCCGCCGTAATGTTGTCTCTGTCTTTTCTATACTTACTTTCATGGTAAATTTTCGAATGAGCTTTTCGCAATGATACCTAGAATTTTAAAATGGGAGCACAGTTTTAGACTCGTGTCGAGATCTCATTAATTTACAGTTGAGCTTGCTAGATGCTAAGTTTCTTTTCTGGCAAGTTTTTTCTCTTATGGAAATCTGTTCTGGTTTCATGATTTCCAGCTAACTTCATCTGCAAACATTTCAATCCAAGGTCAATCGCGTGATTACTCTTTATTCTTCCAGCTTCTGTTTCTAATGCTTCTAGACTATATAACCTCTTGTCTTAGTGGCTTTACTGTTTTCCCTGGGATGATCAGTTAAGTGCCACACGTGATGTCTCTTTCGAGACATGATACTGGGCAGAAAATTTTCCCCGCAGTAAATTGCCATTACTTTCTCTGGTAGACTGGTTGCCAAACAACGCTATAGAATTCAATCTGTCCTGTTATTTCACCCGTAGTTGAAGGGAAGAAGAAACGGGTTAATACCTTTCCCAATAATATTTGGGCATAAGCGAATGCAACGAATTTTAACTCGGCTCTCTGATTTCTCGTTCCGAGCCGAAATCCACTGCACCACAACGCACACATATGGGGCTGATACTGATTAAAGTTTTTTTTAAAAATTGATTATCAATATCGAAAATTATGAGTGAAAAGTAATGCACTGGAAATTACTGAAGAAAAAGCAAGACTTAAAGATTCTTAGCAAATAGAGGAAGAAAGGTTAGACAAAGTCCGCAAGTTGCGTAGTTCGGTTTCAGATTCTTGGAAGAAACAAAAAGCAAAGATGACATATGACAAACAAAACAAATTATTTTTGATTACACACACACACACACACACACACACACACACACACACACACCCGATATATTAACCATTTATTGATTAAAGTCGAATTAGACCAGTAAGCAGCTGTATCAAAAAATGCTCACTATATATTAAATGTATAACTTTTAGATATTCTAATTTCGAAGGTCAGATAATTACGCTACCTTGGCTTCAACTTTTCGCTATTTTTAGGGGGTTTATATCTAACGCTTTTCGGGCGCATTTCCTGTTTATATATATATATATATATATACATACACACACACACACACATATTATTGGGTTGTCAGAAAATGTCATGCCAAGTTTTAATGAAAACTAAAATACAAAACAAAATTGTCAAATATTTAATGTGCGTTGTGGTGCAGTGGATATCAGCTCGGAACGACAACGCAGGCAGACGAGTTCGAATTCCAGCTGAATACATTGCATTCACTTACGCACAAATACCCTTGGGAAAGGTATTAATCCGTCTAATCCTTCCAGTTATGGGTTAAATAACAGGAGAGATTGGGTTCTATAGCCTTGGCTGGCAACCCGTCTACCGCAGAAAGCAATGGTAATCTTCTGCCCAGTCAGTCATCTCTCTTTCTTGACATGATTTCCCAAGCGTGTATCACGTATGGCATTTAACTTACTGAAATATTAACCATTTTGTTGCAAAATCTTTTCTATCTTGCCCTCAATTTAGATTCCGTTTTCCCAGAATATCGGTGAGATCTTGACAAAAAAAAAACAAAAAACAAAAAAAAACCGCACATTAAGGTGGCTTGTCATCCAAATTAAAATTTTTAACATTAAGATTTTTGCAAAAAGCATAATGAATACAAATCCGAAAGAGCAATGTCTGGTGAATATGGCGGATGTGGCAACACATGCTGAAACTTTTTTTTCTTTGCTGGTTTCCCAAAGAAAAGGGATGTCTTGCGTTACGCCAATGGGGGAGAAAAACACCTTTTCTGTTTACCACTTCTTGGCGTTTCTTTTTTTCTTAAATTGCTGCTTTTTATTTAATTAATTTGCAAGCAGTACTTTTCAGAATCAATTGACGGGTAACTTGGCAGTTCATAGTACAGCTTTATTTCTTTTAAAATCCCACCAGATGCACAATATGCCTTTCTTCGGATGAAGAACGGATTTTTTGGGTGGCTATACTTGTATTATGAGGCTTACCCTAGGATATATTTTTTTTGCCATAATTGTGAAAGATTTGTCATCACGCATCAAAATTTGCTTAAAAACTGTGCATTTTCATTGGGTTTATACAGCAAATCAGAGATAGAAATGCGATTCAAAAGTTTCTTTTCACTCTAATCATGTGGTACCCAGCTTCACTATGTACTCAGAGATTTTCATAAATTTAGTGTCTCTGCCAAGTCTCGATTATGTAATGCGGGTTATTTTCAATCAATGACTTAATTTGGTATTCCTCTGGTGTGGAGGGGACTGCATGAGAGTTCTTCCTCAATAAGGTTTCCTTTATAAATTTAAGGTCCTCACGGCATCTGCAGACAAGGCCGAGTGCTTTGCTCATAGGTTCTCCTCAAACTCCATATTTGACTCATCTGGAGTATCCACACCCGACTTTCCTCTTAGAAATGAGGCTCAACTGAGAGATGTTTATATACCCTTCTCTCTGGTATCTAATATAATTTCAAAACTTGACTCTGATATTGCGTGCAGACGCAACGAAATCCCGGTCACTGTGTTGAAGAAATGTACCTTTTGAACTCTCTTCTCTAAACACTACCTCTCTGTCTCCTGTTTTAGTCCTTTTCTGATTCCTGTATTTAAGAACTCGGGGAAACCATCTGATCATTTTAATTGTCGCCCTATCAGACTCCTACCAATTTTGGCAAACTGTTCGAGGCTATCGTCAATGCTGAAATAGTTCAACATATCACCTCCCATAAACTATTCTTGAACAGACAGTATGGATTTTGCTTTGCCAGGTCTACTGCCGATATGATAACAAACATCACAGAATCAGGGTATCCGTAAAGTTCGTGTGCAATGTAAAAATTATTTGAATGTGCTATACACACGGAATTTATGGACACCTTGTACATATACCAGGCCCTCGAGAAGACAGGCGAAGCTCGGGCCGTTGCCCTGGATTCCTCCAAAGCATAGGGTCTGGTGCGCTGGTATTCTGCGCAAGCTAATTTTCCCTCTATCTCTTCAAATATTTACATGGCTTCTGTTCACTGGTGCCACCTCCACAAGTGGACTTACTTTCCATATACTTGCTTCCCTGACGGCTACAATCTCTAAGAATTTAAATGCAATGTCAATTGCCATCTCTTATCCACTTGACTTCAGTCCTTCCATCGTCCATTCCCCATCACCTCATTTAATTTTCTATCCTCATTCTACTCTCGCAACAGTCTTCACACCGGTATTCCCATCTTTCTCTTGCCCTTTCACCGGCAGCCCCTGTAACCGGTTTTTCTTTTCATTCTCCTCCTGCTTAAACTTCTCTTGTATTATGTAGCTCCCCTGCGCACCAGTGGCGGTACCGCTTTGCTTGGGTTGAAACGATAAAAAAGACACAATCACCAACTATAAGTTTACCGAAACACTTCCGTAAAGTTCTGTCAGCTAATTCACGTTCACCGTACATAGCATTTATTTGTGTTATGGTGCCCTATCTATAGGAATGGGACTCTTCCTGCGTCAATAAATACTCACCTGTGTGACTTCCGGGGACGCAGCTGACGGAGCTATAAGGCAGTCAATACAGTCGTCGACGAACCGTAACTATACCGTTCAACATTAAACTTCTATTTGCTGATTACTAACGCTTCTTATTGTATGTATGTTCTGTTATTCTAATATCCTTTTTGAATTTACCTTATTTCCGTGTCTTTCTTCCTGACCCAAAAAAGCCACAAGATGGCGACGAAGTTTCGCCACAAGTTAGTTGCTTGCTTACGAGGTATTTTTGCCGTTACAGTAATAATAAAGCATCAAGTGTCTAAAATGAACCTTATCTTTCATTTTCTTAGGGATGAAAAATTGACACGAATCAATTAATTTAAACGTTCTTAAGAGATAATTTGAAGTGTGCTCTATTCAAAAATTGAGTCATATATCTGTCAATAAATTGGATCTGTTCTAATGTGTTTGAACATCTAAACTTATTTATAAATAGAACTTTGTGTGTCCGTTAACTATAGACTCCGAAACGGCTGAACTGATTTTCTTAAATTTACACAGTTGTACTATAAGCGTCTGTGAGTGATCTTAGCTAGGTTTTGTGTCGAGGTACCCCCGATAAATATCGAAAATCGATAATTGAAAAAAATCGAGTTATAGAAGCAGTGGTCCGATTTTAAACAAATTTGATACTCATAGACAAAAACATAAGAAACCATATTCAGAAGTTTCAAGGCTGCAGTTTTTACAATAGCGCAGAAAACCTATTATATATATAAGGCAAGATGTTTGTGCGTGTGTCTGTTTTTCTGCCTGTATGTCTGTATTTTTTCAGCCCTTTTATTTTAGCTTTTGCTTCGGGTTTGGCTCTAAGTAGGTATAATTGTAGTTCTTAGTCTCAGCCATGATACCATTTATTCAGAGAACTTATTTAGCCTTCAAAATTCAATTTACGACGAAAAACCCTTATTTGATTTCGATACCAGGAAATCAAAATTTGACTTACATCCATTCATTTTTTTTTCAGTCTACAGTTTCGCTTTAACTGGAAACAATTATTGCATTTTAGTCTTTCGTGCCAACGTCCAAAGAGTCTGAGCTCCAGGACTATGGATTAGTTTTAAAGCTTTCATTACATCCGAGCAACGCAGTGCTATACTGCTAGTAAATAACTAAATGGACCACTCGTATATTTACTTTTATGAAAAGGGCCGAAGGGATATGTGTGTATATTGACAAGAAAAATAAATACCATTTTTTATCTAACAGTACTATACATGAAGAATACTGTATGATTTTTTTTCAAATTGTTTAACGAAGATGAAAAAGTTTTAGCACATCAGCTGTAAAGATATTTTGAGAAAAGATTTTTTTTAACTTGTCTTCGTATATTAGAACGTGAGAAAGGAAGTTAGATGACGTGGATTGCGCTAAGCAGACATTAAGTCGTGAACGAAAGTCAACAAGAAAAAAGTGGTAAAATTTAACATAAATACAAATTAACACAATAAGGATACAATGTTTCAGCTTTTTCCTTTTATAACTTTTTTTCTCCAAACTATTCATAGGACTGCCAGGCTTATCTTTAAAATGTTTAACTCGCACGCGCGATGGGTTTCTTTGATATTTTGAAGTTAGCCATCGACAAGATAAAGATAAAACAAAGAACATTGAAATTAAAAGAAAAAATATTTTTAGTTCAACTGAATGCGCACAAATATGTTAAATATACAATACACCTGATAAGTTTGGAACACTGGGATCATTATAGGCATACGTTTCTGTTTATTTGTGGCATGTCTCTAAATGTTAGTATACTTAATAAGGACATTTTCTTTACGCAGAAAATGAATCATTCAATTACGGCAGTGGTTGAATATATTATTAATTCCGATATTGATTGAATCTAGGCAGTTTTCAAGCTTCATTACTAATTCAGTTCTCGACCAAATTAGATAGGACATCTTAGCAAAATTTTGAAAAATTAATTTTGCATTTTGGCTTAATAGGAAAAATTTATATCAATATATGAAGTGCGAAAAAGGAGACTAAATACATAAGTGAGTGACTAACGCTTCTGATAATAAATCTTATTCTTTATAACTTTTTTCCGTTTAATATTTTTGCATTCGGTTCTCCACATTCAAAATTCCGATATCCTTCATCATTTTTGTCAATCAAACTTTGTTTATCATTTATCAGAATTAATTATAAATGATCAATTTTATTGTTTCTTTTTTAAATCAATTGCATTTTTTTAAATATTAAATTCAATTCTCAATTAAATTTTAAATTTGATTTATATTAAATTAATAGCAATGCCTGGAAAAATCATGGATTACGTGAAAAAATGCGCGCATGAAAAGTAATATTCTTAAGATTATATTAAACCGCCTGTGAAATTCCCTTCCATTTACTTGCTTCCCCGACAGCTGCAATCTCCAAACATTTAAATGTAAAGTCAATAGTCACCTCCTATCTCACTACCCTGCATCCTCTCATGCTCCTTTCTCCATCCACTCCACTCTCATCAGCATTCTCCTCCTTCTCTTACCCACTTCCTGACACCCCTCATAACCTGTCACTCTTTCTCATAACTTTCAGCTTATGTAAACCCCTGCAAAACAGTGGCAGTAAAATGTTTTTCTTGGGGCGATACGATTATAAAAAAACCCGGAAAAAAAAAAGACAAGATATTCTAGTGAAGGAAAAAAAATTAAATTTCTTTCTTAGAATATTGCAGCTAAAAATAAGATTTAAATGCAATATTTTAAGAAAAAAATTCTTTTTTACTTCACTAGAATATCTTGTACTTTACTTTTCCAGGTTTAATATTTTGTCCTGTTCTTTTCTAGGCTTAATATAAGCTTAAGAACATTACTTTTCATGCGCACATTTTCCCATATGTACTAGAGTTTCTCTATTTTTATTGAGGTGTTTCAAAACAACGACGTTAGGACGGAGTGCTTCCACCAATGTCATCGATGATTGCCCGATATTTGCCTCACACTTCTCCTCAGTCGGATGACATTGCTGTACAGTATAGCATTACATACCTCAACCAGGGCAACATAGGTTGAGATCAGGATTTATTTGTTAATAAGGAGCATCGGTCCTTTGGAACCTTGCTAGTATGGAGCAATCTTGCAACGTTCTGGATATCTTGTACTTTGGTTTAGCAACATTGCTCTAGCGTTGAAATTATCTATTTTCTTAACTCCAAACTGAGAGCTCAATCCAAAACGTTGTCCGAAAATTATAATGTTGCAAAATGCTGTAGCTATTATAATTCGTTTGTCAATTATAACATTAGAATACTTTTGCTTCATTTAATGTGATGTGAAATTTATTTTTGCATATTTTATTGGGAGATGTCTAAGTGATGAATTTGCATTCTAATATTTTCCATGAATGTATTAATCGCTTTTTTGTTAAGGGAACGTTACACTGTAGTGTATTTTCATGTTTGTGTGTATGTGCCTGTCTGTATTTCCTTTATACAAATCCACAATTTTTATCTGATTCTCACCAAACATCACACAAATATGCTTTAGGCTTCCGGTCAGGTCATGGACTACGTACTTTTTCTGATTTCTCCTTGATATCGGAAATCGATATCCGATCAGGTCTGATAAAGATCAGGATTTCAGCTCTTTTATCGTTGTTCTTGCTGCAGAAATTTCTCTAACTTTGTAAAATGATCGTTTTTAGTCTCAAACATTAGTAGATCTTCTCAGCCAACTCATTTTCCCCGATATCGAAAATCGATACCCCCGATATTGAATCTGATCAAAAACCGATATTCAGCCATCAATATTGCTCATTTTCTCCAATTTTACTCCCGATGGGTACGATAGGTTTTCATGGACTTAGGTTAGTTTATCCTTGGATGTTGGAAATCAATACCCTGATATCCTATCGGATCTGATCAAAATCAGGTTCTCGGTCCTTTTATTTTGATTTTTGCTTCGGGTTTTGCTCTAAATAGGTGAAATTGTAGTTCTTAGTCTCAGCCATGATACCATTTACTCAGAGGACTTATTTAGCCTTCAAGATTCAGTTGAGACGGAAACTCATTTGACATCGATACCGGAAATCAACATTTTAATCTACCGTTTCGCTTTGACTAGAAACAACCATTATTTTTTAGTCTTCCGTGCCAACGTCCAAAGAATCTGAGCTCCAGGACCATGGATTAGTTTTAAAGCTTTCATTAAATCCGAGCAACGCCAGGCTGTACTGTTAGTCCATTACGAAACGTAGTGACAACGTCATTTTATCAACTCTTTGCAGTGACGATGAGAACCCAATGTGAATTTGCATTATCATTCACTACATGAAAATAATATTTGGTCTATGTTGACACCAAAAGGTCAATGATATCCTGTAGTTAAAAACTGTCTAGTAATGACTCCATCTACAATGACCAAATTGATGTTTCTGTTACTAGAAGTCACATCTAGAGCTATGGTTTTGGACGAGGTCCATGGCTACATATCGCTGGAAACTACGTCTAAAGATCGAAGCTGCCACTATTATATTCATCACAAGTACCAAGACAGTGTTTGGCGGCATGGTATGCCTCTTCTCAAAAATGTTAATAGTTCTCGGAATTCTCATGATAGTTAATCCCGAACATAAACATGCCCTTTTTTTAACTTGTACCACAAGCGTACTGTTGAATTGAGATCCAGTGATTATTAGATTGTTTTAGGGATGTTTTCTTGCCCATACACGGTTAGCACATTGTGGCCGTGTTTCTAATTGATGTTAGTGAGTGTTGTTTTATATATAAATAAACTGGTCGGGTGCCCCTGCTGTTCATCTCGAGGTTCTTGACAAAATCCAACGTAGAATCTGTAATGTGATAGATACCGATTTGGCAGCTCGACTGCAGTCTCTGTCCCACCGGCGTGACGTGGCTTCCCTGTGCCTCTTCTTTAAATACTTTCACGACTTCTGTTTCAATAAATTTAGATCACTGGTGCCTCCTAGGTATGAATTTACACGAGCTACTGGATTAGCAACTAGGCCCCACCCTTTTACAGTGAAACCGATAAAATGTAACCGCAATTTCTACTCTAACAGCTTCTTTTATCGCATCTCCCACATGTGGAATTCCCTTCAATATACTTGATTCCCCGACAGCTACAATCTCCAGGAATTTAAATGTAGGGTCAATAGACATCTATCTCACTAACTCACATCCATTCTCTCAATCTCTTTTTCCCTCTACTCCACCCCTATTCTCGGTATTCTCATCTGTCAGTTACCTTCTCCTGACCTTTCCAATAACTAACCCCCACTTTCTCGTCACTTTTCCCTATGTAACCCCCTGCGCAACATTGGCAGTAGAATGCCTTGCTTGTGGTGAGAGGATTAAAAAAATACTTTAATTTTTAGTCCTTTATGTGAATGAAACAAAACAAAAACTGAACAGTTTGATAATTTTATTTTTCTTTGCTTAGGTATTATTTTACAGTGACTATATCAGAAATGTTGAAAGAAAAAGAATGCGTTCCCTCATTTCTAAAACAATATACAATAAACTTTACTTTCCATACAATATCAGACAATATATACAAACATGCCAAAAAGTTTCCGCAATAGAACCAATAGTGTTTATAAATCAGTGTCTATTGGTTATAAATTAACATCACTATGTGAAGTATTTAACCAATCAAAAATATCTTATTTTTTTCAAGTCTACTTTCGAGGAAAAACTCTCTTATAAAAGACCAGTTTCGACTTTCAAAAAGCAGAGAAGTGGTTGTCAGTAAGCTGTTCACAGTAAACGACGTGTCTACATAGCTCCCAACCACTGCGCTTTCTAAAATAAATCTGTGTCGATGACTTCTGCAGAAAAACAAATCGTGAAGAATGAAGACATCACAATAATATCTTCAAGAAACTTCAGTCTGCATGACTGAAACAAAATCACTCAGTTAAGTGAAAAACTTATCCATATTAATTAATTCTCTCTTAAAATCGAGCACTTTGACAAAAATTCTGCTTGCCTAAAAGGGATTTCTATCAGTAAATTACAGAAAAATCAGCAATTTTATCACTAAGTATAATTGCAATACCCAAAATGTCAAATTTAATATACCTAGGAAGTGTTCTAACAGGAGATGTCAAGTGCGACACAGATCTGAAGACGAATTGGCATGGCGAAGGACGCGTTCCAGAAGTAGCGTGAAGTATTAAGAAGCAGGAAAATTTCACTAGAAACAAAGAAGAGTGCTAGATTGCTATGTGATGTCAGTTCTTCAATACTGCACTGAATGCTGAACAATATCATCGAAAATTAGAAAAAATTGAAGCAGCGGAAATGTGGTTCTACAGAAGGATGCTGTGGATATCATGGATCGGGCATGTGAGCAATGATGAGGTTTTGGAAAGGATGGAAACGAAAAGAAAATTAATAGTGAGAATCAGAAGAGACAACTGAAGTTTATGGGACATGCAATGAGGAAGGAGGGATTGGAGAACCAGATACTGACAGACCAGATAGAAGGAAAAAACAGACAGAGGAAGGCAGCGGATAATATATTTTAAGGGCCTGAGCAGGTGGATGATGGAACGCGGGTTGCGTGGTGTAAGTGGAGAAAACGTACTAAGAGCCTCCAGGGATAGGTGCTGAAAAGACAAGGTACATAGTAGATTATTGCAATTTAACATATATATATATATATATATATATATATATATATATATATATAATATTTTTGATGTTCCATGTATGTAGGGGTATCAGCTAAAACATTAAACAAAAAAATTACCCTGCTCTAATTTTCTTTCTCCAGTGTTTGTTGCATTCGTTCCAACTTCTATTGTGTAGAAACTTCTTAAAACGTTCTTCAGATATCTTCGCAATTTTCAAAATTAATTAAATTCTTCTATCACTACAAAGGAATTCTCCGTTCCAGTCTTGCTTCCTCTTTGTTGAAAGTATTCTAGGATAAATATACATGGCCTCGGTGTTTATATATGGGGAAAACTTTTCAATTACAAAGGAATTGTCTCTTTAATCGTCAGATGTTTCATATGCTTTCGACTTTCATTATTGCACTTTATCTCTTTTTTTCATTGTCGCTATTCATCATCTCATGACTGTAATATGTTAAAAAAGTCACAATATAAATATATCTCTATTCACCCGCACATACGTTAATCTCTTAAGCATTTTTTGTTTAGTGATCATCACGTCAAGGTGGATTAAGAATTCTGATTTTGCTGCTATTTAGATTTTCAGTTTATTTGCTTTGATTAGTGGATTTTGCTGATAGGTTTCTTAATAAGTCTGATTAATACTGTTCTTTGAATTGTTTCTTATTTTCTCTTTCAGCTCTTTTCAAGTATCACAAATGTCACTTTGGCAATTCGTTTGATAGTTTCATAGAAATAGCTCCCATTAAAAATTGTGTCACTGAAATTTCTTTTTGGGTTAAATTCCGCGATGATTCTCTTGTATCTTCTCGGAAATATTAGGCGAAACCTGTTTTGCTCGTCCTCTTCAAATTCTACTTTTTAATCATTTTAAATTTACAGCTGAGAAAAGAACTTCATATTCATAAGACTTATTTCTGCCATCATGCTGATTCGGATTTGTGTGGGGAATTTCTTCGAGACATCCATTCGACTGATATTCTTAACTCTCCAATTAAAAATTGTATCATTAAAAATTGTCACTGAGATTTGAGTTAAAACCCGCACTGATTCTTTTGTACCTTCTTGTAAATATTAGATGAAACCATTTTTGCTCGTAATTCCTCTTCAAATTCTACTTTCAAATCATCTGAATTATTTTTACCTAACTTTCTACATAGAATTGAGTCTTTAATGAGTGATATGCATAATGCACCCTTTCATGATTTATGCTGTCATCTCTAAACTGGATACCCAGAAAGTATCTGGATTCAGTGGTATCCATGCAATAGTCCAAGAGGAGTGTGCTCTTGAACTGGCTCCTCTCGACTCTACAATAAATGTCTTGCTTCTTCTTGCTTTCCTGCTTGTTAGAAATCATCTTTAGTAGTTCAAGTCATGGCATAAAATGAATTAAGATCTTACTCTAAAGCGAAAATGAACAAGTTACAAATCAGTCGGCCGGTTTTGGTCATATTCTAATAATTCGAACACCATAATCCACTCCCATCATCATCATTTATGTCCCATGCCATTTAAAAGCGAGCAATAATGGCTCTCCACTACTTCCCTTCTGTTGTAGTTCGAAACATTTGAGTCTTGATTATCTCTTTTTGTTATTGCTCTTTCATTAAATCGCTCGGTGCCATCGTTCCAACAGGGTATTATATTTTCAAGACTTCTTTCCTCATAAATTGTTCCATAAATTCCAGCACTACACATTTATAGGCGAGATCTGTCCGGTCATTGTGAATTTTTCTAAAATCCAGTTGCTCGGTCTTGATGTAACGTGACAAGCATTCAGTTTTATATTTGGTTACTTATTCATCAATGATATATTTTTGAATGATCTTTTGTTACGTGTGACTTTGCATTCTCTTGTATCCTTGCACCAGGCTTAACTGAGGGGCGGGGTGCAATTTAATCCTTGAGCAGCCATTGTTAATTCATTCTCCTAATGGGTCATTTAGTCCATTCCGAATGAGCGAGTGAGCTTCGAAGTCTGGACTGCCCTTCCGAATAGTTAACTTTTGCCTTGATCCCACTTTGAGTAATGTTCTATCTTTATTGCCCCTCGAGCCTTGTATTATGTGAAATGTAGTAAAAAGAAAATAATGGCAATGGTATTTTAGAGTGAGAATCAAATTATTTACTTACTTCTAATTCTGAAGGAAATGCGTTTTAAATTTTACAAAATTTGTTTCCTCAGGTGCGAAGTAAGAAATCATTTGTGTCCAGGCACATAATCCGGAAGGTTACTACGTGAGTCTGTTTCGCGCACGAAAAGAAAGAAAACCTTTGAGTTTACGATTTCCTTTTAAGAAACGCTTGTCTACGTACAGAAGAGGCTTTGCTTTGATATAAAACTTGGTCTGTCTTTTGTTTGTTTTTCACTTTTATTCTATCAGTCTGTTGTTAACTGCAAACATAAATTTAAGGACGTTCAGCTTTAAGTATGAGTGGTTTTGTGTTTATTTGAGCGGTCAAAGGAAACACACAAACGTGTGTGTCTGTGTGATATTTAAAAGAAACGACCACACTTGGAAGGACATAATATTCAGAAAAATAAATATGAAACTTCGATACAAACGCTCTAAGAAAGTAATAAATAAAAACAAAGATTCATGCATTGTGATAGGTGTTCATATTGACATATATGCAAGCATGAGTTTGTACATTCATATATTTTTGTTTGAAAGTCATTTGTGTGTTAAATCTGCGTAAGTATATCTACAGATAAACATCAAAATACATTAACATATTTATACGTCCTTACATTTAAATATATCTATGTGTTTGGCATTGTTTTGATTGTCATAAGTAAGAGTGTACACTTTATTTACACAAATGTTCCACACACACACACACACATATATATATATATATATATATATATATTGTGTGTGTGCACACATCCATACACATATAGCTTTGGTTTTTCGGCACATTATTTGTCGTGTGAATGCGATGTGCACAAGGTGTTTTTTTTTCTTTTTCTTTTTTCCTTTTTTTTTTGTTCTTGCGACAGGGATTTGGGAATAGACAAAGAACTGCAAGTAAACCAGAACCAATAACGACAATAGCTGAAAATCTTTTTTAAAACTTCTAGTGATATCTGGTGTTGGTACTCAAGAATTGTCTAAGCAGCTTTTATAAGGTGTGGCAGACAAATGTTCAATAAAAATACTTGTCTGACCAAAATAGAGAATTTGCAAAAGTGTGTTAAAGGTGAAAAGATGGCTACTTTTCTCTAAAGTCACGGCTGTCTGAATTCATGTTTTGTATCTAAAGGAAATCCTATAGATAATAATTTTAAATGATTCACTTCATATTTAAGGTGTGAAACTCAGTTAAAAATTGTAGAAAAATAGATTTCAGTAATATATAACTCAAAATTGACACTTTTTTTCTAATTTCTTCGTATATATTAACCAATCACCAACCTTATTTCAAAGGCACTGAAGCTTTTTGAAAAATGTTTTTCTGCAACGAAATTTGAGAGCACACATTAGAAAATGATAAACAATATTTCCCTGCTAAAATAGATATTCAAATATTACTAAAATATTCATTAGCCAATAACCTGGAATTTTGTAATCTATTTTTTAGCTTCTTTCCACCTATATATATTTGTGGCTTTAAGTTATTATTCCATTTTTCAGGTTTTTCGTAAATCTTTGACCCGGATCGGTTGTTTGTTGTGGAAAAGATGAATTATCGAACCGTTCGGGCAATTAATTGCTTAACCATTTCACACATTTAATTCCAGTAATTTCTTACAAAAACTAAATTTGAAAAGTAAATTAAACTCACTTGAAGCATACGAACGGGAATTTTGTAATCAAAATTTTAGTAGTTATATTACAGCTTTCTTGTCTGCTGACTAGCTGGCGACTAGAAAATTATATGCAGTCATAAAACAACGTAAATACGTGACACTCTATGTAGAAAAATCCCGTTTCTTCTATAATAGAAACGCAATTTATTGTATTGTAAATAACAAGGAATATATTTTTTAAACTGTTTCGCGATGATTATTACAATCCGTTTCTTTAAATTTGAATTTCTCAAGGACACAGTTCAGTGGATATAGTTGATAAATTCCAGTGATTTGATCTAAAGAGTCGTGAGAACAAATAACTAAGATTTAAATTAAAAGAATATAACTAAATGGCATCGTACATGGAATAAGAATTACGTATCCCAGTGATCGAAATAAAGGGCTCGATTCAAAATTCCTAGCACCTGAAGAAGGCCGAAATGTACAATGGTTGAAACGTCGTAAACATTGCAAGAAAGATAACAATACGTACAGTGTAAATAATGTAACTGGAAAAAGTATTCGTTAATAAATTTACAGTGCCATGTTTGAAGGTTTGTGCATTTGTTCGCTTTCCGCACTCTAATTTTTAATTCAAAGGTACCTCTACTCGTCGCTTATTCCAGAAGATTTGATCTACTTCTTTCTTTTGGTTTTGATTTTTTACTTTTTGTTACGGATATGCGTTGTGGTGCAGTGGATATCAGCTCGGAACGACAAATCGGGGAGCCGAGTTCGAATTACAATTGAATTCATTGCATTCACTTACGCGCAAATACACTTGGGAAAGGTATTAATCCGTCTCTTCCTTCCAATTATGGGTCAAATAACAAGACAGATTGGGTTCTATAGCCTTGGGTGGCAACCAGTCTACCGCAGAAAAGCAATGTCAACCTACAACGGGATAAATTTCTGTCTAGTCAGTCATGTCTCTTTCGAGACATGATCGCTCAAGCGTGTTTCACGTATGGCACTTAACTGATTTCTTTCTGTAATTTTCATTATCAAACGTATTCGCATATTTATATTTGTCGGTAATAATACAAAAACATTCTGCACTGTTACTGGTCCTGATCTGGTATCTCAGCTTCAGAAACCTTTTCACAACAGTAACGTAGTTTCATTGTGCCGTGTCTATAAATATTTTCATGCTAACTGTTCTGCCCAGCTCTCCTCTTTCTTGCCAATATTTTATGAATTTAAGCTCAGTAGTAGAGGCTTACGGCCTATCACGTTGAATACACCGGTTCTCGCTCGATCACCGAAGTTAAGCAACGTTGAGCCTGGTCAGTACTTAGATGGGTGACCGCTTGGGAATACCAGGTGCTGTAAGCGTATAGTGACGGATGTGCGTTGTGGTGTAGTGGATATCGGCTCGGTAAGATAAATCGGTGAGCCGAGTTCGAATTCCAGCTGAATACCCTGCACTCACTTAAGCACTGGTACCCTTGGGAAAGGTATTAATCCGTCCATTCCCTCCAGTTATGGGTTAAATAACAAGGGTAGGACTTGGGGACCCTGCTCTTAAAAACAAATCCCAATGAATCGTGAAAAGAAAAACGTTGTAAGAATAAAAACCTTACCCAAAATCACTGGTTATGACCTTAAAATGATCCCATAAGGATTGATAGGTCGTTAAGCCTCAAAAACAAACAAACAAATCAGAGTAGATTGGCGATTAGGGATCATCATTTTATAGTTGAAATGGCTAAATATTAATATGTTCTATGTTAACAACTTTTACTCTCGCATTTATCGCTTGCGTAACATGTGTAATCTCTACTTCGTACTATCTAGTTGACTTTGACCATTAAACATTCACTCAGAAGCCAAGGACTCCGGAAAACTTGACATAGGTAATACGAAAATTCCATATACAGACTTTAAATCATTAATTAACAAGTTCATTATAAAAAAAAAATGACAATAGACGAGGAACACTTGCCAAAATAATAAACTGTTTAAAATTAAGCGCCGATACTTAAAGAATAGACACCGGGAGTCAAAACATCACGCATGAAAGAAGTGGTTATATCCCGCATTCATGTAGGACACACGCACTTGACCCATTCCTTCCTGTTGGAAAGAGAGGACCCTCTGGTATGAGCGGCATGCCGGGAGTTCTGTACTGTGAAGCACTTCTTACTGGATTGTGGCGATCTTTCCCATATCCGCCAGACTTACTACAATTCCAACATTCTGAAAGAACTATTTGCAAAAAGAAATCTCTAATACTATTATGGCCTTTCTGAAAAAATAAATCTATACAAGAAAATATAATACTAACCAAACCTAAAGATATATATGATACAAAGAGCAAGACTTAATGCAATGAATGCTTTAAAGTAACTGGACCCAAACCAATGGATAATTTAAGAAAAACTGATTTGATCAAACGAATGTTTTAAAGAAATCTTGGGATAACGGACGAAAAATGATGATAGAACAAATGATTTGGCATTAAATGACCCACAGAGGTTGATATGCCATAAAATCCAACCAACCTTTGAAAATTCCAATACAATATCAATCACCGTCAGTCTACTTCTGTTTTTCTTTTTCTTTTTTTTTTTCTTCGTCTATATTTCTTAAATGAGGTATTTTAATTGTTTGCCTTATCAGGACTGTTTTATAAGTCTTTGTTGCTATATTCACGATCTTTTGACCGTTTTACTCCTCGGCCTTCAAGTGATAAGGAATTTCGAACTGAAGCCTTTATTTCGTTCACCCGGGTAGTGTCAGTTCAGTCAGTTAACGGCCATACGTGATACAGGCTTGGGCGATCATGTCTCGAAAGAGACATGACTGACTGGGCAGAACATTTTCCCGCAATAGGTTGCCATTGCTTTCTGTGGTAGACTGGTTGCCGACCAAGGCTATAGAACCCAATAACCCAGGTTAATGCAAGGAATTCTACTGGAATTCGAATTCGGCTCTCCGATTTGTCGTTCCGCGTGGATATCCACTGCACGGCAACGCACATCCTAAACGAAGTCGTGTACTCTTACAAAAAAATATGTCAACAACAGCCTTGCGCTGTTATTGTCCGCTTTCCTTAATACTGTCTTTTTTTTTTTTCGTATTTTCTTAGACTCACTATTTCTTTTTCGTCTTAGTGATTTTATTGCTTTGCTTAAGCTGAAAAAGTAAAAAAAAAAAATTTTTATATGAGTGAGTCTAGATGATTTTAAAATATGAATCCATATCTCCCCACCCCATGGCTAAATAGTAAAACAGATTGATATAGGTTTGGTTGGCGACCGGTCTGTGGAAAAGGTCAATTTTAAATTCCAAACCTCCAGCTATGAATTAAGAATGCCTAAACAACCTGCAATTTGTTATACGGTTAAACGCCTGGAGGCATGATCAGTCAGAGCGAAGTTCCTGAGTTGGGAATGAGAGCGATTTAGAGATGATTCTCATTCTCTCTATCTTGTTTCTGCTTATTTACGGTCATATATTAAACATGAAAATCGCCGTTTATCTTGTAGGAGCCTCGGCTATACTTAGTCAGTTGGCCTTGTGCCAAACACAGCCAAAGTTCCCACAATTTAAACACCAGAAGGTTGGATGTTGAAATATGGAAGGATAAAATATTTCTTTCGTACATTAAAGTAAAGATTTATTAACAGAATAACAAAATTGTAAGAAGAAAAAAATATAAGTGAATTTTTTTAACTAAACACAAGATATTTGTGATAAGAGAAATGTTCATTGAGAAAACCCATGTAGTTTTGTTGTCAAAATTCTTCAAAGAGAAATGTAAATATTTAAAATGTTCCACAGAAGTTTAGAGCTCATGGTTTATAATAGTAAATAAGTGTCCCGGGTGTATACTGATAGTAGCAGAATGTAGAGTCTTGTGTTCCTTGCACTTTTTTTCGGTAGGTTGACGACATGGTGAGAAAAAAGACAAAAAAATAAACATATTGTTCTTTTAGTGTCCAATTGTTGCTGTTTTCTTTGGCGGCGTGGAGTGAAAATGAAGTAAAGGCGAGACGTGACTGAGTCAGCTTGAATTTTCTTTCTTATATTGCGACAAGATGCAATCAGATACCGCTCCCATTCTGACTCATTTTGACCGGTCAATAGATGTAGTTTAAGTGGTGGATTTGTCATGGGACCGGCTCAAGCAGGCATTTTCTTTTTTAAATATCAGGTTGAAAGTTGAAATCTGAAAGGATAAAATATTTCGTTTCTACAAGAAAGTAAAGATTTATTAACAGAACAAAATTGTAAGAAGAAAAATATAAGTGAAATTTGGTTAACTGAAAACTATACCATATTTGTGAGAAGAAAAATGTTCATTGAGAAAATGCTTGTAGTTTTGTAGTTACATTTTTCTTTGAACAATTCTAAGTATTTAAAATGTCCCCAGAAGTTTAGAGTTCATGGTTGTGTAGTAGCAAGTAGCTAAGTATCCCGTGCGTATACGGATAGTAGTAGAATGTGGAGACATATGTTCCTTCTTTTATGTAGCAGGGTCAGCGACAGGGTGAGAAAGAAAAAATAAAAAAATAGTACTTAGTACTGTCCTGCTTTTGTTGTTGTTATCTTTGGTGGCGTGGAGGGAAAAAGATGAAAAGAAAGTTGGAAGAAAATGTCGGCGGGACGTGACCGAGTCAGCTTGAAGTTTCTTCCTTATATTGTGAGATGTTATCAGAATACCGCTCCTATTCTGACTATTTTTTTTATCATGCGACCGGCTCCGGCAGACATTTTCTTCTTTAGGTTTGTAAAAACATTTGACTAACCACATATATCATTTTTCGATTACCTATCCAATTAGGATTGAGAATATTGCTTTTCACACTGACTTGTGAAATTTGCCTTGGTCTGGGTTTTTTCAAAATGTTTAGTCATTTTGATCCACTTTTGCTGGTGTGCAATTTTACTTTATTTTAGTTAACTACTGGATGATATAGGATTTCTTTCCTATATTCTCTACTGCATTAAGATCTTTATAAGTATATTCGGCTATATATATATATATATATAGTAGAGTCAGAAGGAAAGGGTTAATTTTTGACACACTTTAAGAAAGCGATTTAGATGTTGCACTGTATTAGATAATAGCGCTGAATTTTCTTTTTCTCATACCTCTTGTACTGTGATAGTGTGGGGAGACTCTCCAAGGACACCGATCCCAGTCTGATCAATCTTACAGTTAAAGGAGGTGAGAAATAAGAGAGAGTAGTATGTTTTTGTACGTTTTTCACATATAAATCGCTGACCCCAATTTTTTTTAATGCTTGTGTCATTTAAAACACATTTTTTATGTCTTTTCTTGTATATATAAGAGTCGACCAGGTAACCGATATATAGTATTGTACCGATCAGTGTTAGCACGTAACATGCTAACAATGGTTTTCTTTATTAAAGAACTGAGAATTCGCTTCTACACTAAATATGGCATCTGTAGTAGTTTATTTATTTTATTGCGACTTTGAAAATTGATTTTTAAAGCCACTAAGCAACGCATGCACTCACACCTGAGCAGCTCTCTCTTTTTCTCTCTCCCTCTCGCTCTTCTATTTTTTCTCTCGCTCTTCTATTTTTTCTCTCGCTCTTCTATTTTTTCTCTCGCTCTTCTATTTTTTCTCTCGCTCTTCTATTTTTTCTCTCGCTCTTCTGTTTTCTGTCTCTCTCTTTTCTGTTTTTCTCTCTTTTCTGTTTTCACTCACTCCCTCTTCTGTTATTTTCTCTCTCTTTTCTGATATTCTCCTCTCTCTTTTCTGATTTTCTCTCTCTCTCTCACTCTGTTCTCTCTCTCTCACTCTCTGTTTTTCTCTCTCTCTCACTCTCTGTTTTTCTCTCTCTCTCACTCTCTGTTTTTCTCTCTCTCTCACTCTCTGTTTTTCTCTCCCTTTTCTGTTTTCACTCTCCTTTCTGTTATTTTCTCTCTCTCTCGCTGTTATTTTCTCTCTCTCTCGCTGTCACTTTTCTGTTTTTCTCTCCCTCTCTGTCACTTTTCTCTTTCTCTCCCTCGCTGTCACTTTTCTCTTTCTCTCCCTCGCTGTCACTTTTCTCTTTCTCTCTCTCGCTGTCACTTTTCTCTTTCTCTCTTTTTGCTGTTTTTTTCTCTTTCTCCCTTTTTGCTGTTTTTTCTCTTTCTCTCTCCCTTTTTGCTATTTTTTCTCTTTCTCTCTCCCTTTTTGCTATTTTTTCTCTTTCTCTCTTTTTGCTATTTTTTCTCTTTCTCTCTTTTTGCTATTTTTTCTCTTTCTCTCTTTTTGCTATTTTTTCTCTTTCTCTCTTTTTGCTATTTTTCTCTTTCTCTCTTTTTGCTATTTTTTCTCTTTCTCTCTTTTTGCTATTTTTTCTCTTTCTCTCTTTTTGCTATTTTTTCTCTTTCTCTCTTTTTGCTATTTTTTCTCTTTCTCTCTTTTTGCTATTTTTTTCTCTTTCTCTCTTTTTGCTATTTTTTCTCTCTCTATTCTGTTTTTACGCCCTCTTCTGTTTGTTTTCTCTCTCCTTTTCTGTTTTCTCTCTCTCCTTTTCTGTTTTCTCTCTCTCTTTTTGCTGTTTTTTCTTTTTCTCTTTTTGCTGTTTTTCTCTCTCTTTTCTGTTTTTCACTCTCTTTTGTTTTTCTCTCTCTCTCTCTCTTTGCTGTTTTTCTCTCTCTGTTTCTCTCTCTTTTTTTGCTGTTTTTCTTTTTTTCTGTGTCTTTTGTTTTCACTCCCACTCGCTTTTCTGTTTTTCTCTCTATTTTCTGTTTTCACTCTCTCTCTCTGTTTTTCTGTATTCATTCTTTTTCTTTTCAGTTTTTTCTGTCCCACTCTTTTTTCTGTTTTCACTCTCTCCCTCTTTTCTGTTTTCACTCTTCTGTTTTTCTCTCCCTTTTGTTTCTTTCTTTCTCGGTCTTCTGTTTTTTTTTTCAATCTCTTTTCCGTTTTTTTTCTCTCTTTCTCTATTCACTCTTCCCCGTTTCAGTTTTTTCTGTCTCTTTTCTGTTTTCACTCTCTCTCTCTGCCTCACTCTCTGTTCTTTCTCTCTCTCTGTTCTCTCTTTCTGTTCTTTCTCTCTTTCTTTCTCTCTTTCTTTCTCCCTCCTTCTTTCCTTCTGTTCTTTCTCTTTCGTTCTTCTTTCTCTGTTCTTTCTCTCTTTCTGTTCTTTCTCTCTTTCTCTGTTCTTCTCTCTCTTCTGTTTTTTCTCCTCTGTTTTTTTTTCTTTCTCTCTCTTCTGTTTTTTTCTCTCTCTCTTCTGTCTCTCTCTCTCTTCTGTTTTTTCTCTCTCTCTGTTTTTTTCTCTCTCTCTCTCTCTGTTTTTTTTCTCTTTCTGTTTTTTTCTCTCTCTCTTCTGTTTTTTTTCTCTCTCTTTCTGTTTTTTTTTCTCTCTCTCTCTCTCTTCTGTTTTTTTCTCTCTCTCTCTTTCTGTTTTTTTCTCTCTCTCTCTTTCTGTTTTTTTTTCTCTCTCTCTTTCTGTTTTTTTCTCTCTCTCTCTCTTTCTGTTTTTTTTTCTCTCTCTCTCTTCTGTTTTTTTTTCTCTCTCTCTGTTTTTTTCTCTCTCTCTGTTTTTTTTCTCTCTCTTTCTGTTTTTTCTCTCTCTGTTTTCTCTCTCTTTCTGTTTTTTTTTTCTCTCTCTTTCTGTTTTTTTTTCTCTCTCTCTGTTTTTTCTCTCTCTCTCTGTTTTTTTTTCTCTCTCTCTTTCTGTTTTTTCTCTCTCTGTTTTTTCTCTCTCTCTCTCTCTCTCTGTTTTTTTCTCTCTCTCTGTTTTTTCTCTCTCTTCTGTTTTTTTTCTCTCTCTCTCTTTCTGTTTTTCTCTCTCTCTCTTTCTGTTTTTTTTCTCTCTCTCTCTCTGTTTTTTTTCTCTCTCTCTTCTTCTGTTTCTTTTTTTTTTCTCTCTCTCTTCTGTTTTTTTTCTCTCTCTCTCTTTCTGTTTTTTTTCTCTCTCTCTCTCTCTCTCTTTCTGTTTTTTCTCTCTCTGTTTCTTTTTCTCTCTCTCTCTTTCTGTTTTTTTTTCTCTCTCTCTCTCTCTTTCTGTTTTTTTCTCTCTCTCTTCTGTTTTTTCTCTCTCTCTCTCTTTCTGTTTTTTTCTCTCTCTCTCTTTCTGTTTTTTTTCTCTCTCTCTCTCTGTTTTTTTCTCTCTCTCTCTCTCTCTGTTTTTTTTTCTCTCTCTCTCTCTGTTTTTTTTCTCTCTCTCTCTTCTGTTTTTTTCTCTCTCTCTCTTCTGTTTTGTTTCTCTCTCTCTCTCTGTTTTTTTTCTCTCTCTCTTTCTGTTTTTTCTCTCTGTTTTTTCTCTCTTTCTCTATTCACTCTTCCTCGTTTCAGTTTTTTCTGTCTCTTTTCTGTTTTCATTCTTCTGTTTTTTCACTTTCTTTTTCTGTTTTTCTCTTTTCAATGTACATAAATCCTAATTCTAACCATCCTCCATCAGTCATTAAACATATACCATCTTCTATTGAATCTAGACTCAGCAACAACTCATTTAGTAAAGTAATTTTTGATCAGCATAGCAAATTCTATAATTCTGCACTTAGAAGCAGCGGTTATAAGGCTGCTGATATCAAATTCAGAAACCCTACTGACTATGATAATAGCAAGAATATTAAAACTAAATTGGGGCATAAATTCTTAAACTTAATCAGCAAACACTTTCCAAAAACTAATCCTCTTAGCAAAATATTCAATAATAATACACTCAAGTTAAGCTACAGTTGCATGGATAATCTAGAAACTTTATTAAAAAGCATAAAGTCCTCAGCAAGTATTATGATACAAAAAACACAGCAAATTACAATGCTCAAATAGATCGTACCAGGGACAAAGGAACTAATACCAGCAAATGTAATTGTAGAAATCCTAAACATTGCCCTTTGCATGATAACTGCCTAGTTAGCTCCATAGTTTATTTTTGTACCGTCTCCACAATTGAAAATCCTAATACTATAAATGTTTATATCGTTTCTACTAAAAACCTGTTCAAAACTCGCTGGTATCAACACACATGGTCTTTCAATAATAGTATCTTATAATTACAGCACTTTATTATCCAAAGACTATTGGTCTTTAAAGGAAAAAACAAAACATCCACTGTTATATGGAAAATCCTTAAAAAGGCTCAAACTTGTAACTATCCGTGCACCTTGCTGCCTTTGTCTCAACGAAAAATTAGAAATTTAGGGACAACGTTAATCTGTTAAACCAGAGGAATGAGCTCACTGTTCATTGTAAGCATAGTTTAGCTTTTACATTAAAATCCGGGTTGTAATATTGAAAAATTAAGGAAATTATTTTTAACTGCCATTTTGATGGATGTTTTTATTCGGGTTGGACGTTCTGGTTGATCTTTACTGGGTGCATTTTTTGCCATGTGTTATTGCCGGCCATTCGACCCGATATATAACGGCGGATTGTATGGTTATGTGGTGTTCTACCCGACATTGGTTTTCGAGGGGTCGGGGATTTATAAATAGTTAGGAAACTGTGTGGGACGTGGGCCTTGAGTATCATGGTTATTAGTTGTTAGTTTGACAGTCGGTGCTATGGGGAAACGTGTTGGGCTTTGGCCAGATGATTTGTACTGGTTTGGTCTCTGTCGTGTATTGGCGTGATAATCGATGTCGGATTAGATGCCTCATGGCTATTTAGGTTGGCGTTGGGTTTGGTGCTTGCCAAGTGTTGGTTGTAAAAAAAAAAACAGCTCAGCATGTAAACATCAGTCGAAGTACGTAGCCCAAAGAAAAAACACGAAACAAGTAATCTATAACAAAAAAGCGCTCAATACGTAAAAAGTCAGTCAGTTAAGTGCCATACGTGATACACGCTTGGGCGATCATGTCTCGAAAGAGACATAACTGACTGGGCAGAAGATTATCCCGCAGTAGGTTGCCATTGCTTTCTGCGGTAGACTGGTTGCCGACCAAGGCTATAGAACCCAATCTGTTATTTAACCCATAACTGGAAGGAAGAAACAGATTAATACCTTTCCCAAGGGTATTTGCGCGTAAGTGAATACAACGGATTCCAACTGGAATTCGAACTCGGCTCCCCGGTTTCTCGTTCCGAGCCGATATCCACTATACCACAACGCAGAAAAAGTAAATAACCTAAACAGCCAACAAATCTACCTAGGTTTCACCTAACCGGATCTTCAGGGAAGGTTGGCCCCAACTTTACCTGAAGATCCGGTTAGGTAAAACCTAGGTAGGTTTGTTGGCTCTTTAGGTTATTTACTATAAATATATATCCAGAGTTCATATTTTAATAAAAAGGACAATACAACGTAGGTCGGAGGACATAGTATAATTTGTAAATTTTTTTTTATTTTAAATTAATTCATATTGCGACACGAAAAGTTTCATGTTTTGAGATTTAAAGCTTTTATCTCGTCATCAGGCAATCTTCAATGATTTTGATTTACATTTGCTGGTTATTGAATATTGCCTGATGACGAGATAAAAGCTTTAAATATTGAAACATAGAAACTCCTGTGACACAATGTAAATTCGTTTCAAATAAAAAAAAATTACATATACACTACCGGCCATAATTATAAAGCAACCCCAATGTTTAAAAAATGTATTTCATACTATCTTTTAGTATTTATTGCCAAGTGAATAATTGTAAACGAAAATAAAGTAGTTCTTTTGTTAATACTTCACGATAACATGTGCATCAAATGAATTTATAAATATTTAATAATTACCTATATTGCAGTTTCATTCAATGAAACAATGAAGAAAATTTAAGGGTGATTCGAATGAGTTCATCTTTGCCTCCTTTGCAAAGTAATAATAATAAAAGAACCATTCTATTTTCATTTAGAATTATCTACTTGGCAAAAAATGTTAAAAATAGTATAAAATACATATTTTTTTCTAAAAAAAAAAAAAAAAAAAAACTGATGTGGCCTAATAATTATGGCCGGTAGTGTGTGCGTTTATATTTTGTAAAAGATTTTATATTTATTGATTGAAAATATTAAAGTAAATACACAGAGACGACGGTCTTTCACGTTAAATGTAATCGTTAAAGTCTGACGTTTGCGTTTAGCATGAAACTGACTGTTGACTTCAATGTGTAGGTGCATCCGTGTTGGTGGTGGGCAGAAACAATACATGTAAATAATTTTAATTCAACTGACAATTTTGACTAACTTTTTTTAAATTCGATATTTATTTTTATTCTGTTTCCTTTATTTTCTTGCTATCAATCTCATCAATAACTAGGTGGTGTTAGTATGGTAGGCAATCTATTTTTGATAACCTCATCTGTAACGATTCAATGAAACAGCACGTATTCAGTTGTATTATATAAACAGTTTGTAGTCAATTGTAGATATTCACAGCAGAATTACGTCGAATCCAGGCATTTGAAATGATACTACGGAACAATCCTAGCCATTTCCTACGTAGAGCGCTATCGGCAAACATGTTGCCCATTTGAAGAGTTCATAACTAATGTTCAAGAAATTAATTTGAAATGGTATTGGCACGTCAGAAAAGCTGAAAACGTTACTGATTGGACTAGAAGTTCCTTCAAAGGGACATCGTTATGTAACCGAGAGATAGAGGAGAAGCTGATTCATCTGCGCAACGACCCTACGATCGCACAAAATCTCATATCTTATGGGGTCTTCATTTTAACCATCTACCATTTTAGCATGTCCGAAAAAAAATTTCAAACTTATTTGAATTAAGACACTTCACAACTTCCTGGCTTTTGTCGATCTTATCAAGCTTTTTACTAACCCTCTTACTCTCTGTTCTGCTAGCCATTTATTCTGGTTCGTTCGACAGGTTTCCGTCTGTCTCTCTTCCAATCAGTAGTTATTATGATCGTCAAACTCTCCTTCCTTTTTCTTTATTAGGTATCACCAGAAAATTCCAACTCTTTTTTTCTGTGTTTAAGTGTCCGTTTTCCATAATATTTCAACTTTTTGTGGACGCTTTATCTATCAATAGCCTCTGAATTCTTTAAAAAATGCTATTCTATGCATTCGTCTATAGAAATGTCTATCACTTCAAGTCTTTTCTTTATCTGTGAGGAAACGGCCTAACATATTTTTGTTTTATTAATGAAATTATTAATATACAAACTCTTCTTTTTAAATATTGGGCAACCGTTTCCGCTCGAACTTTAATCAATAAAGATTAAATTACAGTAAAATTCCAATATAAGTCATTTCACTATTTACAGAGTTCGTACTGCCGTGTTCATCTTTGTCAGATTAACGGCGTTTCGGCCACTATACGCTCCGTATATCTTCAGGTGATTGGAACTTCGAATTGAAACTTTTATTTCGTCCAACAGGATTAATTGTTCTAGTTTTACGTGCTATGACTCTAAGATATACCTCAATTTCAGTAATTTCCTTTTAGTATTTTTGTATACACACACACACATATATATATATATATATATATATATATATATATAACAGTACAAAGAGTTTGTCTCCTTAAGCAGATTCATTATCCCATTTTAACCATAGGTAAGTTAACTTATCTCCATTTTCTGGGAAGTGTTCTAACTGAAGACGGAAAGTGCGACACAGAGATCCAAAGGCGAATTGGCATGGCGAAAGACGCGTTCCAGAAGCTGAGTAAAGTATTAAGACACAGGAAACTTTCACTAGAAACAAAGAAGAGAGTACTGGATTGCTATGTGATGTCAGTACTTCAATATGGCAGTAAATGTTGGACAATATCAACAAAGATGAAGGGAAAACTTGAAACTGAAATGTGGTTCTACAGAAGGATGCTGCGGATATCGTGGACCGAGCATGTGAGCAATGATGAGGTTTTGGAAAGGATGGAAACAAAAAGGAAATTAATATTGAGCATCAGGAAGAGACAACTGAAGTTCTTTGGGCATGCAATAAGAAAGGAGGGCTTGGAGAACCTGATACTAACAAGCCAGATAGAGGAAAAAAGAGACAGAGGAAAGCAATGGATAACATATTTGAAGAGCCTGAGCAGGTGGATGACAGAACGGGGGCTGAGAGACTTTACAGGAGAAAGCGTGCTAAGAGCCACCTGGGATAGAGAGATGTGGAAGACCATGATCGCCTACGCCCTGAAGGGACAGGGCACATAGAAGATGTATGCCAACTGTTTATAAGAAATTATAATGTGGATATAAAGTAGGGGATCAATTCTATATTATAATCAATATATAAACTGATCCCTCATTTTGTGGCCATGCTAGTTTCTATACATTTATGTTCTAGATTTATGGGCTTGAGTTAGTGGATGGCAGAGCGGGGTTTGGGTGGTGTAACAGGAGAAAGCCTGCTAAGAGCCAGCAGGGATAGGGAATCGTTGAAGGCCGTGATCGCCTACGTCCGGAAAGAATAAGGTACATAGAAGAAGAATATTTGTTATATATGTGTTATTTTGCAATATTCGAATGTTTTAACTTATGTGCTTATATTTTTGCAGGAGCTGTTGCCTACTTAATACCAGATCCTCCAATGGAAGGTTTTAACTTTATATTTTCCCTGGTTGAATTATATGGGAATGCTCATTTATTGATGACAAATAACAAGACCAAACTTACCACAACTCAGCTAGTCGGCGATGATACGGGACATTTGCATATTGGTCCATCTCAAATTCTTAACGTGACAGAGGTAAGAACAATATTATAAATTAAATTTATTTCAGAGGGTTCAGTCTGGTAAAAGACAGAAAATAAATGAAAAGCGTCAAGTATGAATCGAACTAGCTACATTAGTAATGATCTGTCTTACGGCTTAAAGACTAAAAAAAAAAATGTAACATCGATCCTAGTCTCTATCCAGGTGAGTGATTGCCCAGAAATACCAGTTTCTTTAAGATTGGCTGTGTGATTAGTGTAATTAACAAAGGCTTGAAAAATGAAATTGCAGAGCCGATTTCGAATTTCAGTCTAGTTTGTTGTAGTCATTTGAGAGCAAATATCAGTAAGGAAGTTATCAATACACTTTTTTGCTTTCCAGTTATGGGGTAAGAGTGGTATCAGAAAATTATCATCTCCAAAATATTTTACAATATTTTCGTGCGTAAAATATAATCAATCAACCATCACGGGATACAAATTTTTTAACCTTCGGAATAAGACTCCATGTTTAGTAGATCCAGTCACCAAAAGATACTCGACACGGTAGTCTTACCTTAGTTAACACAATTTTATTATTGGTAATACAAGTGTCGTGTTTTTTTTTTTAATCATCTCACCCCAAGCAAGGCATTCCACTGCCACTATTGCGCATGGAGCTATATAGAGGAAGGTAAAGAGAAGGAATGAATGTTAGACATAGGGAATGTCAGGAGGAATGAATGTTAGACATAGGGAATGTCAGGAGGAATGAATGTTAGACATAGGAATGTCAGGAGGAATGAATGTTAGACATAGGGAATGTCAGGAGGAATGAATGTTAGACATAGGAATGTCAGGAGGAATGAATGTTAGACATAGGGGAATGTCAGGAGGAATGAATGTTAGACATAGGGAATGTCAGGAGGAATGAATGTTAGACATAGGGAATGTCAGGAGGAATGAATGTTAGACATAGGGAATGTCAGGAGGAATGAATGTTAGACATAGGGAATGTCAGGAGGAATGAATGTTGACATAGGGAATGTCAGGAGGAATGAATGGTAGACATAGGGAATGTCAGGAGGAATGAATGTTAGACATAGGGAATGTCAGGAGGAATGAATGTTAGACATAGGGAATGTCAGGAGGAATGAATGTTAGACATAGGGAATGTCAGGAGGAATGAATGTTAGACATGGGGAATGTCAGGAGGAATGAATGTTAGACATAGGGAATGTCAGGAGGAATGAATGTTAGACATAGGGAATGTCCAGGAGGAATAGAATGTTAGACATAGGGAATGTCAGGAGGAATGAATGTTAGACATAGGGAATGTCAGGAGGAATGAATGTTAGACATAGGGAATGTCAGGAGGAATGAATGTTAGACATAGGGAATGTCAGGAGGAATGAATGTTAGACATAGGGAATGTCAGGAGGAATGAATGTTAGACATAGGGAATGTCAGGAGGAATGAATGTTAGACATAGGGAATGTCAGGAGGAATGAATGTTAGACATAGGGAATGTCAGGAGGAATGAATGTTAGACATAGGGAATGTCAGGAGGAATGAATGTTAGACATAGGGAATGTCAGGAGGAATGAATGTTAGACATAGGGAATGTCAGGAGGAATGAATGTTAGACATAGGGAATGTCAGGAGGAATGAATGTTAGACATAGGGAATGTCAGGAGGAATGAATGTTAGACATAGGGAATGTCAGGAGGAATGAATGTTAGACATAGGGAATGTCAGGAGGAATGAATGTTAGACATAGGAATGTCAGGAGGAATGAATGTTAGACATAGGGAATGTCAGGAGGAATGAATGTTAGACATAGGGAATGTCAGGAGGAATGAATGTTAGACATAGGGAATGTCAGGAGGAATGAATGTTAGACATAGGGAATGTCAGGAGGAATGAATGTTAGACATAGGGAATGTCCAGGGAGGAATGAATGTTAGACATAGGGAATGTCAGGAGGAATGAATGTTAGACATAGGGAATGTCAGGAGGAATGAATGTTAGACATAGGGAATGTCAGGAGGAATGAATGTTAGACATAGGGAATGTCAGGAGGAATGAATGTTAGACATAGGGAATGTCAGGAGGAATGAATGTTAGACATAGGGAATGTCAGGAGGAATGAATGTTAGACATAGGGAATGTCAGGAGGAATGAATGTTAGACATAGGGAATGTCAGGAGGAATGAATGTTAGACATAGGGAATGTCAGGAGGAATGGGAGCAGGTTAGTGTGTTAGGTGTCTATTGACCTTACATTTAAACTCCTGGAGATTGTATCCGTCGTGTTTCTTTATGACATAGGCGATCATTTATTCGACGTGCCTCTATTCCTTGTCGCCCTACATATTGTCGTCTTGATACTCCTCCCACATCCTCCTCTTCTATCCTCTTGCTCAAGCCCATCAAATATGTCACGCGCTGCATTCCCTTATCTTACTCACAGAACGCACAGAGGGTAAGTATTAGATTCTTCAGCCTTCCTTTCTCATTACTTGTTCCAGAAACATCAGTAGTCTTTTCTTGATGCTAAGTATGTTTCCTTTTCATTTGCATCCTCTTCAACACCTTGTCGTTGCTCACATATTCCGTCCATGGTATCCTCAGCATCTTTCTGTAGAACCACATTTCTGCTACCTCGAGTCTCTCCTTCATCCTTGAAAAGATTTTTCTAGCATTTACTGCCATATAGAATGACAGATATCACTAAGTCTAGCACTCTTTTTCTTTGTTTCAAGACAAATCTTCTTGTCTCTCTCAATGCTCTGCTTAGTTTTGGAAATGTGTCCTTGTCCATGCCAGTGCGTCATCGGATCTGGGTTGCACTTTCCATCATCTGTCAGAACAATTTCCAGGTATTTGAGTTTCTGCACCTGTTTTATCTCATCCCAAACGTGTAGTTGGCATTTTGAGGTCCTCTTTTTACTGATGACCATGAATTGTTTTCTTGAATTTTATGCTCAGTCTGTTTTTCTCGCTTTCCCTTGCTACATTCTGTGGGAGTTCCTGTATTTTACTTTCCGTGTCTGCTATCAGCACTGCGTCATCTGCGTGTCTTATATTGTTGAGATTGTGGCCGCAAGGAGCTAATCCTGGCAGAACTATCTATCTCATAACTTTTTTTGCTGTACAGTTTGCATAGATCCGTTCAGAAGACACATATCTATCGCCCGGTTCACACTCCACCCATGTCTATTGAACAGGTTAAGAGGCTCATCCCTTGTTCCCTGTTTAGGATGTGGTTTCCGGCTTTCTCTTTTCCCATCTTTTCACTCTTTTCTTTCATTTTTTTTCTTCCTCAATTGGAGTAGATAGACTAAACTATCGCCCGGTTCACACTCCACCCACGTCTATTGAACAGGTGTAGAGGCTCATCCCTTGTTCCCTTTTTAGGATGTGGTTTCCAGCTTTCTCTTTTCCAATCTTCTCACTTTTTTTTTTTTTTTTTCAATTGGAGTAGATAGATCTATCTATCACCCAGTTCACACTGCACCCATGTCTATTGAACAGGTTAAGAGGCTCATCCCTTGTTCCCTCTTTAGGATGTGGTTTCCGGCTTTATCTTTTCCAATCTTTTCACTATTACGTAGCCCCCTGCACATCAGTGGCATTACCGCCTTGCTCGGGGTGATACGATTAAAAAAAAAAAAAAAACTCATGTCAGGCGGTTTGCTGCCAGTATAGTCAGTGAAGTGCAATACGTGATACACGCTTTGGCAGATCATGTCTCTTTAGAGACATGATTGACTGACTAGGGCATAAGATTATCCCGCTGTAGGTTGCTATTATTTTCTGTGGTAGATTGGTTACCAGCCAAATCTACCCAATCGGTTCTATTAGTTAACCCATAACTTGAGGGAAGAGAGGGATTAATACCTCTCTCAAGGTTATTTGTGCGTAAGTGAATGCAAAGAATTCAACTGGAATTTGAACTCGGCTCCCCAATTTGTCGTTCCGAGTCTATATCCACTGCACCACAACGCCAATATAGGTTCTTCATTAACCTTTCCAAAATATGTTGAGGTTATCGAGCATATCTAACAAGTCTTTGTGGTGTATTTTGTCGAACGCCTTTGCGTAGTCTATAAAATACTAGTAAAAGTCCTTCTGCATTTGTATTGCTTCTTGTGATAGAAGTCTAAGCATAGTTATCGCTTAATTTCGGTGTCTGGCAAATCTGCACGGTTCTTGTCCTATCTCTCGCACGATTCTGCTGTGCGCTGTTTATCAGAATCTAGACGATGAGTTTTGTTTTGTAGCTCATTAAGCTGATTGTTCGTGAAATTTGAATTTTTTTTTTTTTTGGCACATGGATTTTTAGGTAGTGCTATGAAAATTGATCTGCCAAGGTCTTCCGGGATATTGCCACTGTAGATTTTATTTCTGTAATCCTGTCTACGCCGAAATCATTTAATCATGCTGTCTGAATCTCTATTAGAATAGCGTCTGGTCCTTCTGCTTTGTTCCTCTTCAATTTGGCCAGTGAAACTTGCACTTCGGGTTTTAAAATTCTGTCGGTATTTCGACGTATTACCTCTCTCTCTCGTCTAGAAGAGACCTCCAATATTTTCGTCTAATCTCTGAAATATCATTCCTTTCTCTAATATGAGCGTTCTGTCCTTGGATTTTATGCATCCTGTTGCTGATCATGTCTTTTGTTAGTTCCTTGAATTTTTTGATGCATATCTTTATTTGTCGTGCTCAATATCTCTATTCCTGCACATTTGTCGTTGAGCCATTCTCTAGCCTGTTGCTCCTTGTAGTTTACTGTATTTTGTTTCTTGTCTTGGCATCATTACTATCGCTAAAAATGTTACCATCTTTGTGTCAAGTCTCTCAGCCTCTTTATTTTCTTTGAACTTCCACTACAGGTAATAAGGAAATTAAAAGAAAAAAAAATTACTAAGAAACAAAGGGGAACTTGTGAAAAGTCATCGTCGCTAACGATCTGAAGAGATCTAGCACAAAAAAAGAGGATAATAAGTAAATTCAATTCACTATCGTCTGTGTTACTTCAGGCCGTCGTAAGATAATTTCTGTGTAATTTTATCCAAAACATTCACACGATACATAACCATGACAATTTTTTAGTAGACATCCATAGCCATTCGATAAAAAAAAAGTTTATTTTTTACTAGCAGTATAGCCCGGCGTTGCTCGAGTGTAATGAAGGCTTTAAAACTAATCCATGGTCCTGGAGCTCAGACTCTTTGGACGTTGGCACGAAAGACTGAAAAGCAATAGTTGTTTCCAATTAAAGCGAAACCGTAGACTGAATAAAAAAATGAATGGATGTAAATCACATTTTGATTTCCTGGTATCGATATCAAATACGTTTTTTTCGTCGTAAACTTAATTTTTGAAGGCTAAAGAAGTCCACTGAGTAAATGGTACCATGACTTAGACTAAGAACTACAATTAAACCTACTTAGAGCCAAACCCGAAGCAAAAACTAAAATAAAGGGACTGAAAAAAATAAGCAAAAACTAAAATAAAGGGGCTGAAAAAATACGGGTATATAAACAGACGCACACACAAGCATCATGCCTTATATATATATATATATATATATATATATTATCGATATATTGTAAAGTGAAATCTTGAAACTTCTGAATATCGTTTATGTCTTTGTCTATGAGTGCATGAAATTTGATTAAAATCGGACCATTCCTTCTATAACCCGATTCTTTTTATTATTGATTTTTGTCGGGGGGTAACTCGACACAAAACCTAGCTAAGAGAACTCGCAGACGCTTATAGTACAACTGTGTAAATTTTCAAGAAAATCGGTTCAGCCGTTTCGGAGTCTATAGGTAGAGGTCGGTTCAGCCGTTTCGGAGTCTATAGGTTAAGGACACACAGACACACACACAAAATTCCATTTATAAATAAGTTTAATTACCAAGTTTAGAAACTGTATTATAGTAAATGTATGTTTTATTTTGAAGTAAAACAAATTTAATGACAAAGCCGTATTTAACAACTAAATTCATAGCAATATTTAAGTGTAATATTAAAATGAACCATTTTAGAATATTAGAGTAATTAATAAATCTAAAACATAGTAAATTATAGTGTTTATATAATAATCTTATATATCATTCCTTCCTTTCTATATCCTTATCAGTTTTTATTTAACATTTATAATCAAAATATCCGATAGAGCAAAATGGATGCTAATTTATGTCGCTTGTTCTAAAATTGTTCCATTTTTAGTATTTTTTAATATAGCGTAGATTACTGTAGAAATGTCAATTCTCATTTTCCGACATGAAATTTCCCTATGGACCCCTAAGACATTACCGTGGACCCCAATTTTTTTTTTTTAAATCATTTCATCCCAAGCAAAGCAGAATTGCAACTGGCACATAGGAGGTTACATAAGAGGTGAGTTATGAGGAAGACGTTACAGCGGAGTCAGAAGGGGTAAAAACAGGATAAGAATACAGGCGTAAAGAAGGCTGCGTGAGAGGGGAGTGCAAAGGAGGAACAACATGATATAAAGGTTGTCATGCAAAGGATGTGAGTCAAAATGATAAGAGATGGCTATTAACTTTGTATTTAAATTCTTGGATATTGTTATTATACGGAAGGGAATTCCACAGGCGGGAAGTGTGAGCAAAAAGCTGCTCGAGTAGAAACTGCGGTTACATTTTATCCGTTTCACTCCAAAAGGGTGGGGCCTAGTTGCTAGTCTACTAGCTCGAGTAAATTCATTTAGTGGGGCACCATGGAGCAGAAGCCGTGAAAGTATTTGTAGAAGAGACAGAGGGAAGCCACATTACGTCGGTGAGAAAAAGACTAGAGTTGACCTAAGTAGGGGTTAGTTACATTACAGATTCTTCGTTTGGATTTTGTCAAGAAGCCTGAGATGAATAGCAGCGGCAACCGACCAGATGTGACAGCAGTATTCAATGAACGGGCGGATGTTAGATTTATGCATGTGCAACGTAGATCTGTACGAGAAAAGCTTCCTTGCCCAACAAAGGGAACCCAACTTCCGAGCAGCAGATTTAGCTATGGATTCAATGTAGTCATTCCACTTGAGGTCGGCTGATAGGCTTCGACCTAGAAGGCGCAGTATTTTGCTTTCAAAGAGAATAGCCTGATTCATTTTGATGGGTAGTAGAAGCGGTTGCTAATGTTTTGTCATTAATGTGAGGTACGGTAATGGTTAGCGGCTTGGATTGAGAAATCAGAGAGCTGAGTTCGATTTCCAGTCTAGTTCATAATTTCACTTTTTGGGGAGAGATGAATCTCTTATCCCACCATTGGTTAAAAGCAGAATAGTCTTGGATATCAACCGCTCTACGAGAATGAATTTAAAACCAGGTGGATAAAGGGGTTTGCTTAGAATTAATACCTACACCGATAAAAAAAAAAAAGGCAGTTACAGAATTATTGACGACAATGAATCAGCCCAGAACAGAGGGAGCGTCGATGGCTATGCTCTACTGGGAGTGATGGGCTTCACTCGATAATGTTACATGGATCTCTGTTGAAAAATATTGTTCTAAATAAATGAAGCTTAGTTAATAATAGGATGTGCGTTGTAGTGCAGTAGATATCGACTCGGAACGACAAATCGAGGAGCCGAGTTCGAATTCTTGTTGAATTCCTTGCATTCACTTACGCACAAATATCCTTGGAAAATGTATTAATCCGTCTCTTCCCTCCAGTTATGGGTTAAATAATAAGACAGATTGGGTTTTATAGCTTTGGCTGGCAACCAGTCTACAGCAGAAAGCAATGGCAACCTATTGCGGGATAATCTTCTGCCCAGTCTTTCGAGACATGATCGTCCAAAGCGTGGGTCCCGTATGGCACTTAACTGACTCAATAATAGATATTCAAAAGTTTCCAGTTCCTTCATTTAAAAGATTTAACTGGCTCTCTATTGTATATTTAGTTTGTCATTTAAAATATATATTTTTGCATACCCCAATGTCTCGTTGGGCGATACGGATAACGTAACGATTAGGAATACAAAAACTAGAAATGATAAAACGGCTTCAAATTTCGGTTTGAAATGATTGTTCACTTCCCTAGGAAAAGAAAAGGGAGCTATTATTCTAACTCCACCAACCAGTTCGGAGTAAACTATCGGTTCTCTTCATGTTTGTGACACACTACTTTTTTAGAGCGTTAGTTTATACTGTATTTGATACAGAAGGCGATTATCTCCCTTTCGTGGAAATAAAGTCATGAGGAAAACATGACGGCCGTGTAGTGACGTCACTTTGCACAGTGATGAAAGTAGCAGTCAAACTGAACAGTTGCTTTTTAGCCCGGGGTACTCGCTCGGCCTAAGTCCCAATCTACATCCCCCACATGGTATAGCTACGAGTCTATGGTGCTGTTTTCCTTTGAGAATATAGCTTCTCCAGTTATAGAAAGAAACTATAAAAAAAACAATTCGACGTTTCCTGTTTGTGGAATATGTCTTCGATATCGAAAAGTCCTGTGCATGACGGTAAACTGCACCCGGTAGCAAGGCCTCTGATTGAGAGGTTGTGAAGAGCATAGAACCACCTGTTAATTGATGTTGTTCCCAGGTCTACCCTGACCCGGACTGGTAGCACCTGTCAGGGTTTCAGCTGTGGGCAACCCCCAAGCTGGGGTCAAAACGCTATGAAAATATAAAAATACGCTTTTAAAGAAATATATTCATAAAAATATACTTTTGTCAAAAAATATACATTTTTCAAGGAAATTTGTTGCCAACAATTCATTTTTGAAGAAAAAAAATGATTCTCGGCAGAACATTTTTTTAATACAAAAATAGAAGACATTTTAATTTTCTAAAATATAAAAGAATGAAAACAAAAAAATTCTCATTAGAATCTGACTAAATCAACCTTCTCACTATAATCTAACATTAAAAAATACCTTAAAATCCCATTTTTGTTTTTGCATTAAATAACCCACAAAGGTTGATATGCTGTTAAACAAAACTCAAACTCGCTATCGAAAGAGCAGATAAATCCTGTCCGTTCAAATCTGCAATTTTAAATATGTCTACTCCAGAAACAAAGAAAAATATCTATATTATAAACACTATCTTTTTGTTTGCCCACTAATTGTCTAGATATGTGTTTTAGTCTCTTTGCGTAATATACCTATAAATATGTATATACTTTTTTGTATGATTAATAGCATAAAAATAACAGAGAACATGGCATGATGACAGTCTTTTTTTTTCTAAATATTTTGTATAGTACCTGAGAAAAAGGTGTTATAATATAATGGATATAATAATTAAAATACTTGGAATTGAATACAAGAGCGAGAATAAAGCTTTCTTCCATAGCGCAACCATTAATAGTTTAGATTGTGGGGAAAATTGTGAAAACGGCTTACCTCGGAAACGCCAAGGAGTCTGTGCGTCGTCAGAATCCAGCTACTCCGTGATTAAAAAAAGAAGCAAAATGGCGGCGCCCATGTTTTATGCCAGGCGGTATCAGACAGTTAACGAGAAATCTCGTTGTCTCGTCATTCGCATGCAAATTATGGTCGGTCCTCGGCTGTATAAACAAGCCTTTTTTTTTTTTTTTTTTTTTTTTTTTTTTTTTTGAGAACGGCAGAATGTGTTTTGCTTCTTGCTGACCGTGCTTGGGTTGCTAGAAGTTTATTTTATGTATTTTTTTGTCATTCCTTTCTCACCACAAAGCTTTAATTATATAATGGATATAATAATTACAATAATTGGTTGTGAATACAATAGCGAGAATAAACCTTTCTTCCATAGCAAACCAATAATAGTTTAGGTTCCAGACCTTTCCTTATTGTCGTTATGGCACTCTCCGCAACCGTTTCCATATTACCTGGGTTGAAAATGCGCGCCATCAAGTACTTCCATTGTCTTGAGATTCTATGAATTTAGTTATATATGGTATCAAGATAATTTTATGGATCATGAAAAACGTTCACTTGTACAATATCCGTTTTGGTGTCCATCGTAAAATAAAAACGAAAAAGGATAAGAAAAATTGGTATTGCAATAAATCAGCTTATCCGACACTCCGGTTTCCACCGTAAGAGAAGCTAAAACGCGTAGACGAATGTATCTGGCTAGTTGTGCGGCGACGGCAGGTAAGAGCGAAGTACGGTGACAAGCGACTGTTAAAACAAAATCCAAGACATTGTTGCGAGTCAACAATCATCAACTTTACAGCTCGGAATCGGCTACGCATTCTGAAAGCAATAGACGATGTATACGCTCTAATAATATCCTTGCTTTCCACCGAGTAAGAAAGCCAACAATGCAGGAACAGATATAACCATGCCAATGAAGGTACGTAATGTATATTTTACACCACCCGGGTGTTATACTAGACCACCGAACAATTTTGGTCATTTTTTTTTTTGTTTTGTAGTAATCTGCGGTGTTGTGCGAGACTACCCCTAACGCAGCCTATTCTATGTTAAGTTTCTATATCTCCTATGCTTGACTAAATTTTTCAATTATAGATTTTTATTTTTTTATCATTTCACCCCAAGCAAGGCGGTATCGCCACTGATGTGCAGGGGGCTACATAAGAGTTAAAGTTTTAGAGAGGAGGAGAGTGAAGACAAAGACGAGCCAGCTATAGGGGTAAAATTGAAAGGGCAAGACAAGGATGTGAAGACAGTTGCAAAAGCAGAGAGAAAGGAAAATAACACGATACACGGGGTGATGTGGAAAATGCTGCAGTCAAGTGGATAAGAGATGGGAATTGACTTTGCATTTAAATTCCTGGAGGTTGTAGCCGTCAGGAAAGCAAGGATATGGAAGGGAGTTCCACAGGCGGGAAGCGCGAGAAAAAAGCTGATGAAGTAGAATTGTCTCCTGCATTGAACGGTTGAATTGTAAAAGGGTGGAACCTTGTTGTCAGTCTGGTTGCCCGAGTAAATTCTTATGGAGGGGTCACCAGTGACCTAAGTTCGTCAGAGTAGAAGCCATGAAAATTATTATAGAGACAGAGGGAAGCCACATTCCGCCGATGAGAAAGTGGCTGGAGTCGAGCTACCAGGTCAGGACCAATCACATAACAGATTCTTCTTTGGAGCCTGTCGAGAACACTGAGACGAACAGCAGGGGCGCCTGACCAGAATTGACAACAGTATTCCATGCATAGATATATACGTATTACAATAGATCATTTATACGTTACTGACCTTCCAAGCTTCTATTTTTTAATGATCAATATGTAAAATCCTGTCTTCTGCTTGAATCTGAGAATCACCTGTCAGAGCCTTCTTCAAAACTAAGCTAAAATTTAAAAGCTTTTCTATTGTAAATTTAACTGAACGTTTCCTTTTACGAAACTTTCTTTCAAAATCTTTCTACTAGCAACATGCGTATTTCTTTTTTAAATGTCATTCTTTCATGTTAACCTTTTACTGACTGTTTCAGGTATATGAATACCGACGGTCGAACGTCACCTATTACCCTTTCATTTATGAAGGCGCAACATGGGTCCTTCCACAAGCGACAGTTGAAATTCGAAGTTCTCTGGATGAAAGAGCTCTTGGCATGAATCCAAATGCTTGTCCCACAACGAACCTGAACTCCAATACACTTAAGATATGGGGGAAAATTAAAGGTGATAAGAGTCATCTGCTTGTAGCTTCCGGTAAGTGTCACATTTCTGTGAAGGTCATACAAATTCTCTTGGTTCGAATCTTCTGCATTCTTAATTAAACAAAAATAAAAATAAGATAAAATATTTCCAGCAAACTTATTCTTTGATTTGAAAGTTAGACTGCGAAAGTTCAAAAATCATTATCTTCACACAAGACACAAACCCGCATCCTAAAACACGACATATTGATAATGTCGTAAAAAGACTAAAGGTGAGTATATAGAGACTAACGAAAGTGTGTGATGTCGTTTATTCCACTAGGGAGGAGCTATCAAACATGAAAGAAAACTATCAAATCAAGATTATATTTTGTGTGTGTAGAATTTTAAAGAATGTCCGTTATGGTGCAGTGGATATCGACTCGGAACGAGAAATCGGAGAGCCGAGTTCGAATTCTAGTTACGCGCAAATACCCTTGGTATTAATCCGTCTCTTCTCTCCATTTATGGGTTAAATAATAAGACAGATTGAGTTCTATAGCCTTGGTCGGCAACCAGTCTACCGCAGAAATCAATGGAAACTTACTGCGGGATGATGTTCTGCCCAGTCAGTCATGTCTCTTTCTAGACATGATCGCCCAAGCGTGTATCACGTATGGCACTTAACTGACTGACAATTTTAAAGCCAAACAATACTTCGTGAAAAGAAAGAAATCTCTACGTTGCAGCAGGTTTTGTCGGGAAAGGTTTTACGCTTTTCCTTTCATCAATGTTTTCTCTTCCAGGTGCCAATTTAATCATGGAAACACCAAGCATTAGACAAATAAAATTCCGGAAAATTACAATTCAGGATGGTGCTCTGTTTGAAATGAAGAGTATTTATGGGCAGACCCAAGACATATGGAATTTGACGGTAGGAAACAATGCTTCTGTATTATTTTCATATATTCAGTCTAACATATTTTCGAACAGACGGATTGGCTCTAAAATAATTGTACTAACAAGAATAAAATATCCGGACATAAGAGCTTTTAATGAAGTTTCTGATGGCACCTGACTAAACCATTTATTTTGAAAGTTTCTCTCTCTCTCTCTCTCTTTCTCTCATGACGGTAAACTGCAATCCGGCAGCAAGGCCTCTGATTGGAAGGTTGTGAGGAACATGGAACTACCTCGTAATTACTGTTGTTCCCAGGTCCACCCTGACCCCGAGTAGTAGCACCTGTTAGGGTCCTAGCTATGGGCAAATAGTTAACCCCCAAAATCGGGTCAAAACACTAAGAAAGTATAAAAATACACTTTTATAGAAATATATATTTTTTTAAGGAAATATATTACTAACAATACTTTTCTGAAGGAAAAAAATTACCAGCAATACATTTTCGAATACAAAACTAGAAGACAACTTCAGTATTTAAAAAAAAAAGAAATAAATTTTTCATAAAACCAGACTAAATCAATCTCCTCGCTATAACCCAAAATTAAAAAGATACATTAAAACCCTACTTTTTTGGCATTAAATAACCCACAGAGGTGTTGATATGTCATTAAATAAAACTCAAAATCCGTTGCCTATAAAAAAGCAAACAGCATTTATTTTAATTTAGTTTTTAGCATAATCCCTATCCTTGTCAAGGAACTTAAACCAAAGTCTCTCCATTAAGCACAGAGATAAAATTTTATGCCATGAAAACTACAAAACAAAAACAAAACACCGTGAAAGTATAACACTACATTTTTATAGCAAAATGACCAACAATACTGTACTTATTTACTGTAAAATGACTAGAAATACATTTTTGTCGCAAAGTGACCACCATGACCCATCTATAGCAAGGTGACCATCACTACATTTTATCTATATTTAAAAATATATTTAGTTGGAGCCATATTATTGCGCTCAAATATTTATATTTCAGCATTAAATAACCTAGTGTTGATATGTCGTTAAACAAAACCAACAATAAATAAAAATTCGAATATAAATCTACATTCATATAGCAAAGTAAATCAACAAAAAGGTGGTCAGTGTACCTTAATTTCCATATGACATTCGCTGTTCATTCTATGCTATTTCGAATAACCTAAACCAAAGTTTCTTCATTAAGCACAGAAATAAAATTTTATAAAATCAAAATTACAAAACAAATCACCATGAAAGTATAAAACTATATTTTTATAGGAAAATGACCAACAATACTATACTTAATTAATAGGGCATTGCAAATATATGGCAGTTTTAACTGTACTGAATTATAAGGTCCTTACAAATATATGGTGGTTTCATTACTACGTCTATACAATAATGTAAGAGGATTTTTATAGTGAAATTTCAGTTGTATTTTTTATACTCACTTAGGCGCAAATTGTGACCTCCGTGGACAAATCCAGGTATAACTTCTAAGGTCCTCAAAATATTCTTGTTGTACAAGTTGAACAGATCCGGTGAAAAAACACATACGCTCCTTTCTATCTTTGTATATCTGCTGAATTCATTAACTGTCCGTATGCAAGTGGTTTGCTGCCAGTAAAGATTCTTGATTACTCTCAAGTCGTTCCCAAATATGTCAAGGCTGACGAGCATCTCCATCAGTTCTTTGTGGCTTATTTTGTCAAACGTCTTCGCATAATCAATAAAGCACAGGTATAAGTCCTTCTTCATTTGTATTGACCTTTCAAAGAGCATCCTAACCATAAATATGGCATTCCTTGTTCCAGTGTCTTTAACGAAACCACATTGTTCTTGTCCTATCTCTGGCCTGATTCTGCTTCTCACTCTATTCATCAGGATACGGACGATCAGTTTTGTTATATGGCTCATTAAACTGATAGTTCGGTGAAGTTCGCACTAAAAAAATCACTTATTCTAAAAGTAATGGTTAATAGAATATCAACTCCAAAAACACTTCTTCTCACAATTCAACATAACCCGCGAGATGTTGATAAAGCGTAAAATGTTTCAATCACGATCGTAAATATCCTGGGTATGAGGGTAAACTGCGTCCGGCAGCAAGGCCTCTGACTGAAAGGTTTTCAGGAGCATGGAACTACCTCAATTGCTGTTGTTCTCAGGTTCACCCTGAGCTAGAGTGGGAACACCTGTTAGAGTCCGACCTATTGGCAAATAGTTAACCCTCAAACTGGGGTCAAAACACTATGAAACGATAAAAATAGACTTTTATAGAAAATACGTTTTTGAAGGAAAAATATTACCAACAATACATTTTTAAAGAGAAAATTATACCATGACACATTTTTGAAGGAAAAAAATTATTCTCAACAAAACATTTTTTTAATACAAAACTAGAAGACATTTTCAGTTTTCATAAATAATAAAGAATAAAAAAAAAATTTCATTAAACTCTGATCAAATCAACCTTCTCACCATAAACGAACATGAAAAATGGTTTTATAGTTTTTTTTTCTTTTGGTTATTTCTCTCAAAAACTTGTTCCACCATCCATTTACCCAGGCTCATGTATTTTTCGGGCTGCTTCTCTCTTTCCTTCCATCTGCCAAGTGAGCATCGGGTTTTCAAAATCCCCATCACATGGCCTAGATATTTTAATTGTTTCTTTTTTTTATATTTCCTTTTCGTTATCATTCTTTCGAAAACCTCGAACTTTCTCACAGATTCCGTCCATGGGATCCTCGGCACCTTTCCGAAGAATAATCTTTCTGTTTTCGTAAGTCGCTTCTTCATCTCCGTCCCGAATTTGCTGCCATAAAAGAGGACCGGTATCACTAAATTTCATTTGAAGTTTAGAGGGAGCTTAAGAGCCAACCTGCAGATAAATGTTTACAAGAAAGTCTATTCTCATTTTGTTTTTGTTTTTTTTTTTAAGTTTCTTTGTTGTTTTTCCTTTCTTCTAAAATCCGATTAATTCCCGAAAGACAATCTCTTCGGTGTTTTTAAGTCTTCATCGGCTTAGGTTTGCCAATGGTGATAATCGACGCCACAGGCAGTGAAGGTCGTCTTGAAAGAATCATTGGACTTTGTCCGTGACTCTTTTTGATATCAACAATCGATGAAAAGTTCAGTGAACATTAAACTAAAGATTATAAAACCAATTCTGTCTTTTCCAACTTTCCACTCCCTTCTATCTCTCACCAGAAAAATAATGCTTGTTTGCATACGAGAAAAACAGTAACAAAAGTACACTTTTGTTCAGTAAAATATCTCTCTCTCTCTCTCTTTCTCTCTCTCTCATATATATATATATATATATATATATGAGTTTGTGTGTGACTGTAATCTATGCATGCCTACAATTTTTATCTACGCCATTCAAACTTTCTAGGGACATATCTCTAGGGACGCTAGGTCGGCACATACTTTTTGAGTTTAGTTTCAGCAATTTTCCCTTTCGCACTTATTGGCCAATGGAGCCTATTGCTTACATTTGCTCCGTAAAACATTTAAGATCTAAGATGGCTGCTAGATTACGTCAGAGAAATGAAATTACACGTGTCAAACTGGACTATTTTTACCCGAAATTTTGAAACAAAAGTAATATTTTTAAAAAAGTGTTTTTTCAAACAAAAACAATATGTAAAAAATGTGCCAATGGTTAATTTAATTATTTAAGTTTTCTTTTTTAGATTTAATATTTCATACTTTGGAAAATAAAATTTTAAAAAAAATAGTTATTTTTTTCATTAAGGAAATCAAATCTCTGTAATTCGTGTGGCATTAATGTAACATTTTCCTCTAAAATTAAATGTCTACATTTTTAAATATTCTTAGAAAATTTCTGAAATTCATTTAGTCAACAGAACTTGTAAATATTTTCCCCTGTAATTTTGAAACAAAAGCAATGTTGTTTACAATGTCACACAGAACATCAACGTACGTTTATGCAAAACAAAAGAAAATAGATTTTTTAATGGAATTTTTAAAATAATTTTTAATCAAAAATTTTTTATATAATTCTTTTTTATATAACTGAGTCTTAAAGTGAGGCGGTGACTACAAGCGATCGGAAACCGCAACACGCTGCATCAAGCATCTAATTAAAAAATATTCTGAGTTGCACGGCCAACGCCGGGCTATCATGCTAGTATCTATTAAAGAGGAATTGCTGGTACTATATACAAAATTAATATATATACTCACACACCTTTACACATCCAGACCAAAGTAGTGTATTACACCTAACCGACCATATCTCAATTAGGACTCGGTTAAACACACGAAAACTTAAACTCCATCCGAAATATATTAGTCGAAAATACAAGTACTCATTCACATGTAAAAAAATAAAATTAAATAATTGGAGCCCTAATAGTAAAAAAAGCCAGCACTCAATAACATTTACAACGAAGACGGCTACAACATGTTGACCGATTTGAAAAATAAAACAGTCCTATAACTTCAAATACATACATAAAAAAACGGCACATTTAGTGAAAAAATAAGATACACTCACCCTTGATAATGGCAAAAGAATAATCAAAATCGCTCAGATATGCTCAACTTTTTGACTGTTTTTACACACATTGTGTTTAGAAAAAAAAACACTTGTACAAACAAAAAATAAATAGAAATCGTAATTGTAGTACACTGTCAATCGTCTTTAAAGAAACTTGTATAAAAGATGGACTGCTGCCTAAAAAACACATGCACACTGTGTGTGTGTGTGTGTGTGTGTGTGTGTGTGTGTGCAAAAGTCGGAAGACTCCTAGATACCTTTGTCTACATTTAGATATTGAGTCATCAACCTTTCGGGGTAGGTCCGTGATATCAATGTCTTGGCCTCAGACAGCTTCGTCAAGAAGGCTACCTTGGTCTGGAAGTTAAAAAAAAACAACAAAGCTAATGTTATACGATTTAAATAAAGTTCCTTATTTTACTGCAGGAATAAGATAACAACTAACCCAATCAAGAGAAAATACAAATTTCTTACGACAAACCAAATACTGCTAGAAATATCAAATTATTTAATGATGCACATGTTTTTGCTTATTGATCGACTAGCAGCATAGCCCAGCGTTGCTCAGGTGTAATGAAAGCTTTAAAACTAATCCATGGTCCTGGAGCTCAGTCTCAGCCTAAAGAATAGTTGTGTGAAGTTTGGTGAAAATCGGATAACAATTGTGGATTTGTATAAAGGACATGCATACAGATAAACAGACACACACATAAATATCTTGCCTTATATATATATATATATATATATATATATATATATATAAATATATATATAATCGATTTTCTACACTATTGTAAGAACTGCAACCTTGAAACATATCTTTTCTTATGTCTTTGTCTATGAGTATATAAAATTTGATTAAAATCGTACCACTCCTTCTATAACCCATTTTTTTCGGTTATCGATTTTCGATATTTATCGAGGGTACCTCGACACAAAACCTACGTAAGAACACTCACAGACGCTTATAGTACAACTCTAAATTCTCAAGAAAATCGGTTCAGCCGTTTCGGAGTCTATAGGTAACAAACATACACACAAACACACACAGAGACAAAGTTCCATTTATAAATAAGTTTAGATTAGGTAACTTCTCCGCTTCAGGTGAAATGTTTCTCGATGTCAGAAGGAAAACATCATCCAGGTGGTCATCTTTGGCTTTTAGTAGATTTTATTTTCGAAAAACCTTGTTCACAAGTATATGATGTTTTTCTGTCACTTGCTCTGCAAATTAATCGGAGGTGTTAAGTTGGCGGACTGGACAAAAATCCTTCGCAGGCCGAATGGGACCCGGGGAACCAGGAATTCCAGACCTTTGTTCAAGATCGAACACACTTGACAAAAGAGATATCTTATAGGCTCTCGAATGCATTTCATGCATTTGGTAAACATTAGTTAAGGCTTTATCAAATTCGAGGTATAACATGTGTATCTGTGTTTTAACAACCATGCTACACGACCGAGAGGCATGGAAAACACACACCAGTCATATTGAGCGCTTTCATCAACGTTGTCTACGTAATATTCTAAGCATTTCACTGCTATCACATGTACCTGATACAAGTGTTACAGGTGACAAAATCAGCGATCATTGACTCCATGTTTATGAAACACCATTTTAGCTGATCTGGTCACCTTGTCCACTTAGAAGACTCATGCAAGCCTAAATAGGTTATGTGTGAAGAGTTAGAACAGAGAAAACGCCGGCAGTGTAGGTTTAAGTATATATATTCCAAAACGCGGTTTGTTCTTATTGAGCGTTCAGAGAACGTGGTTAAGATGTTTTCTATTTTAGAAGACACATCTTAATTCATAAAGCTTGGCTCTGTTGATACATGTGATGCTACTACCTCACATGTAACAAAGTTTCATAAGCAACTCTTGAGGTGGGTAAAACGTGGGGTTCTTTCCCGTGAAATTTCGGATGAAATTCGTCCGTCTGGGTCAAATCGACCCCGTTTCGACTTGGGTTGCCAAAATTACATAAGGATTGGACACCGTTAAGACCCGTCCTTTCAATGATAGGATCAACGCAACACAAGGTTAACAAATGCCTTTCTGAGTTGTAACATTTAAGTACATTTTGTATAAAGGATTCTTTTTCCTTTGTTGATCGTATCCAAAAATGTACTTCTTCAGGCAAGTTCATGCGTTTCTTTGATGTGTGCACTTTATTTACTTGTGTCCCTCGGTTGAAGACAATCAATATTTGCTGTGATTTACTTTATCGCAGTTCATTGTCTCCCTTTAGTATTCCCAAATAGGTATTTATTGATTTGATGAAATTTACCACGTCGTCTGTTGAATTTAGTTTCGATAATATCATGTATCGACAGATTGACGGGGTTGCTATGAGCTCTCTTTTGGGTCCAGCAATGGCTAATATTTTTGTGGCCTTTCAATACGTTGACGATCCTTTTTTATTTAACAAGGAAGTTGAGGCTGATCAGCTTCTCACTTAATTGTTTTCATTCAGCTGAGGTTTACAGTTGAGAAAGAGTCTAATCCTCAGTTGGTTTTTTGATGCCTTGGTACATCGGACACCAATAACTTTTCTCACCTCAGTTTATAAGAAACCTACATTTGCGGGGTTATATACGCGTATATATTCCTTTTGTCCGAGGAAGCGTAACAAATCTTTTTAAAAACCTTATTTATAGGTTGTTTTTTTTTTAATCGTATCATCCCGAGCAAGGCGGTAACGCCACTGATGTGCAGGGGGCTACATTAGAGTAAACAAATTAGATATGAGGAGAGTAAATAGAAATACGAACCAGTTAATGGAAATGCAGGTGTGATGCCAGTTGCAAAGGTGGAGAGAAAGGAAAGGATATACAGGGTGATGTAGAAAGAACTAGTCAAGTGTTTAAGAGATGAGTATTGACATTGCATTTAAATTTCCGGAGGTTGTAGCCGTCAGGAAAGCAAAAATATGGAAGCGAGTTCCACGGGTGGGAAGTGCGAGTAAAGAAGCTGAAGGAGTAGAATAGTCGTCTGCATTTGGTTGATCTAACTGTTAATGGGTGAGACCCAGTTGCCAGTCTGGTTGCACGATTAAACATCTGTTGCTGGGGCATCAGTGACTTAAGTTCGTTGGAGCAGAAACCATGAAAGTAATTATAGAATGGACAGAGACAAGCCACATATCGTCGGTGGGGAAGTGACTGGAGTCGAGCCGCCAAGTCGGTACCTATCACATTACAGATTCTCCTTTGGAGTCTATGAAGAACACTGAGATGAACAGCTAGGGCGCCTGGCCATATATGACAGCAGTACTCCATGCACGGACGGATGGTTGATTTGTATATATGCAGGATGGATTCAGAATGATCTGTTCGGGGGCTTTTCTGTTTGATGAAATTTGTTGCGAAAACCTTATGCGGTGTTGAATATTTCCCCTAATACTGTTCATTCTGTTATCCACGAAAAGATTGCTGAGTTCAGAATAGTCAAACCGATTATAGTTAAGAAAAACACCGTTTATCTAAGATTTCCCTGGACTAAAGTTGATTGTGAAAGCTTAACTAAAATAAGTTCATCTAGTGTCCGTGTCTTTTATTTCTCGGCCGGGGTCCGATTGGTGTATCAAACCCAACCTATTTTCTGGTCTAGTCGCAAAGGCGCTCTCTTTTTTTCACCATGTAAATTCTGTAATTTATCAATTGTGAATGAGGTGCCAACTACATAGGGAGAATTACTCAGTGTCGAGACAAGAGAATTAAACAGCACGTTCCGAGTAAGATCAGGAATCATACCCTGGCTTCTAATAAACATGTCCCGAATACTTATGGTTCCTCCATATGCCAGCACCTTATAAATAATAGAAAGTGTGCTGCTGATTTTAGTGATGACTGGTTAACAATCATGTCCCGGCCGCACTCTTTATTTCATTCAAGAGCTATACACACTTCAAATCAACGGTCAATCGCTATATATCCTCCATACTCTCATAATCATACATCTATATTAAACTCTTCATTCAGTAATCATCTGCCTTGAATGCCTTTTAGGGCTTTTACCGGTTCAGTTTTTTTTAAATGAGAAAAGGTATGCTGTCATTTGATACCCTGCTGTGAATTTTAATCTAAATTATTTCTAGAAGGAAAAATACGAGTGACACGGCATTCATAAATATTCATAAAATATTTTTTCCTTCCCTAAAAACGATTTTAACATATCACCTGAAGAGGAACAGTTCTGTTTCGAAACATGAAAATTTTTGTGTCAAAATTTTTGATAAGGTTAAAAAGGTTAAAGTTTGAACTATGGGAATAAAAACGAATTATAAATCTCAGTGGAATTGGGATTTCCAAGTGAGAAGCTGGACGTCTTGAAGACCAGCTACTGTGTCGAGGATATCAGACGACTAGCGACCCGAGAGCGACGTCACAATATAAACTGGCCTAGGTGCGTCTAGTTTGGCAACGTTATCATTTTAAGTTATGACTTAGACTCGCCTCAGACGTACACCAAAATTCACTTAGCACTAAGCCAAACGCTACCCGGGTATATTCTCCGACAGAATTACTCTGGCTTACTATACTGAACAGAAAGTATACTTGGCAAAATTATATTTCGTTTTGTTTATAAACACTTCGACGTTTCCGTTCCTTCGGCAAATTAACTTTTAGCCATAATTTGTTCTAATGTGAGTCATTCAACTCTAATTGACTGTGATCAACTTACGAGTTGTGGTTAACTTAAGGGGCGTGAATGCGGAGCTGTAATTTGACCATCTGTCTCTTCCCCACAAGGAAGTACTCGAATCATCGTATTTACTGAACATAGTTTCACTCCAAATAGAGGAGACAAATCATAGCTAATTCAGTTATTGTAGAATCAAATCAAATCCGAGCAATTTTTGCTTTGCAATGAAGAATTTTGGCACCATATTGGTGATAAGATGTGCGGTGTGGTTCAGTGGATATCGGCTCGGAACGAGAAATCGGGGAGCCGATTTCGAATTCTAATTCAATTTTTTTCATTCCCTGCAAATACACTTGGTTGAATGTATTAATCCGTCGTATCTCGCCCCATCTATGGCTTAAATAGCAGAACAAATTGGGTTTTATAGCCTTAGATGGCAATCAAATTACCGCTGAAAGTAATGACAACCAAATCGAGAAAATTATCTGCCCAGTTGGTCACGTCTTGGACTTGATCGCCTAAGTGTGTATCCCGTATGACACTTAATTGATTGTTATGTTAATACACCTGACAATAATACAAGATTAGTGTTTTCGTAAGTGAAATAATCGCCTGTTGCTTGTGGACTGCAAGAAAATATTGGCCATGGAAAATGTGTGAGTTTGTTATATTTTTCCTAACTTTTTATCTTCTTGCTGTAAAGTTAGGGTCTCAATCGACTTACTCGTAAGTCGAGTTTGGATTTTGCTGTCATATGGTTGTCTTGAGGTCAACTCTGCGTGATGTAATGGTTATCAGTAGTGAGTTCTCTCCTCACTGGATGACTCATATGTTCGTTCTTGTGCCACATCTAAGCTGTGCTTAGTAAATTTCCATCTGTTTTTTGGTTTAAGCAAGAGCCAAAATGGGTTCACAGCCTGTTTGTCTACACGTCCACTGATAGCCATTGATGTCTTGTAATGAACAGACAACGCAGAATGTCAAATTTGGAAGGTTTATTCTGCTAAACTGATCGCTAATAGTTAAACAGCCTTTTCACACAGTGTGGTCAGTATTGAAGTGTGTATAATGGGATAAATGTGTATAAATGAGTGTTATGTCGCCAAGTATAAATGAATAACTCAACAACAGAATCAGAATATAAGTTGTATTCCACGGAAAGACGGTTAGTATGTACAGAAGTGATGAGTAATATTTACAATAGAAAGATACAAGAGTCCAATCCGTCGTAAGACGTGTGTATACGTGATTACTTCCGGTACGCCACCGGAAGTGTGACTAACCCTTCACTAACTCGCACTGACTCTTCGTAGAGGCTCTCAAGTGACTCTCTACGACTGTATTTACTAGCCTTCCCACGCAAGGCTGGATGTGACACATGGTCATTTTATTGTGGGTATTCCCGGCCATATAGCCGGGCCAAAAAATATCTGTCTATTTTTCCCCAGTCGTGGTTCTACCCTTCGGCGGAACCACGACTGGGTTACTGCTCTCTGCTCGGAAGCAGAGAGCGCCCCCCCGCCAGAAGGCAGAGAGCTGGCAGTGTCGTAGAGTCGTCAGTCTAGTGACTCTCTACGACTGTATTTACTAGCCTTCCCACGTAGGATGGATATGACACATGGTCATTTTATAGTGGGTATTTCCGGCCATATAGCCGGGCCAAAAAATGTCTGTCTATTTTTGCGCAGTCGTGGTTCTACCCTTCGGCGGAACCACGACTGGGTTATTGCTCTCTGCTCGGAAGCAGAGAGCGCCCTCTACCCGAAGGCAGAGAGCTGACAGTGTCGTAGAGTCGTCAGTCTAGTGACTCTCTACGAACCCCTGTAGAGAATCCACCATTGATATATATAGCAATGGGAACAGTCCATTTGTAGTCAAATAGGAGCGGCGCCCTAACAATGAGATAATTCATTATTATCACAATGTCTACTTGGCAATTTTGTAATTGGTGCCTATAAGGTCCCTTTCTAGGTCAACCTTCAGAAAAACCTCTAACCCTGTGTCTTAATACTTTACTCAGCTTCTGGAACGCTTCCTTTGCCATGCCAATTAGCATTCTTTTAGGGATTTCAAATGAAATGCCTCTAACTATTAATACTCTTCGGTTCAAGAAGATATATTTCGCTATTTCAATAGGCCTTAGGATTTTATTCTAGTTAAAATCAGCTCCTCTTAAATGAAATATTTCTGATCAATATAAAATACGATTCAGATTTCTTGTTTCCTAAAGTGTTTAATAGGCTACACAGTATTCAGTACTTTATTAACCAAATTCCGGCGTTTTGGTTATAAACTATTGGTGAATAATGGCATGATCCCGACCGAAATTCCACTTACCTTTAGACTTCAATGACAAGCTAATACCTTTTATATCTGCTGTGAGCTTTTTAGACGTAGGTACTCCATATGCTTAAGACCGTCTTATTCATCGTAGTTTAAAGTAATATTTTCTCATTATTCCCCATCCTAATTCTAGTTTTTTCATCTATTTACACAAACATGTTAAACGATTCTTCTCGTCAGAATCTATCTTGCGCCTTTACAAGTCTGCCATTCGAATGTGCATTGAATATTGCTGTCAGATTTCATCTGATAATTCTGGTGTGTGTCTAGAGATTCATTTTTTATAGAATCAAAAGAATCTGCAATGTATTCGGCTCGGATCTGGCAACTTTGCTTTGCCACGGAGCCTTCTCGATAAAAATTTCAATTGTTCTGATGGGTTTTCCACTTCGGTACTTCGACTTCACAAATTAAAGTGAAGTATTAGATTGACAGATTGGTTTCATTTTACGGCTGAAATTACTGAATATGAGATTAAGTTCTAGGCTTATGGTTCCTTATTTTGTATTTCTCGTCTGTGGAATTATTTCCCAGTTTCTGGCTTTTCGGTTCCTAATCTTTTAATATTTTCTCTAGCTCTCTCTCTGTCACTAATCCCGGGCGTTTTAGCGGCTTTATCGCCTTGCACGGGGGTGAGATGCTAAAATAGTCTGTTACTGGGTGTGTAAAATTTTCATACCTTTTTTTTTCTCATTATTTGTTTGAGAAATATCCGGTATTCAATATCCTTCCGTAGAACAATATTTCTATTATCACTTTTGTTGCTATATTCACCATGTTTCTAGCGTTGTACGCTCTGGCCATCCTCAAGTGTTGGGAATTTCAAACCGAACTTTTTATTTCGTTCACCGAGGTATCTTGTTCTAGTTTCACGTGCCATGCCTCTTCCAGATATTTCAGTATCATTTATCTTCCTTTTAACTCAAATCTCCAAGATTTTGTTCACCTCTGCTGTTGCCAGGTATTGAACTCTCAACTCTGTGGATCACGTCACTGGGTTTAACCGACGCTTTATCAACTAAGTCATGAGTCCTCAAAGACAAAGGGTTCGATTCGAAATACCAAACACATGAAGAAAGCTGAAGCACACAAGAGTCGAAACGTTGTGACTATAGCAATAAATATTAGAACAGTCCAAACAATGTAAATAGTGTGAATAATTAAAATACCTTATCTCAAAAATATAGACAGAAACTATTTTTCTGTTGATACAAGTTTCCTTTCCATATTCCAAGGAAATTGTCCAGTATGTTCTATTATATAAGCAGAGTGAGTCTTCTTCTTCTATGTGCGCTATAATTTCAGAACGTAGGCGATCATGGCTTTTCACGTCTCCTTATTCCTGGTGGTTCTTAGTATGTTTTCTCCTGTTCCGTCATCCATCTGATCAGGCCCTTCAAATATGTTATCCGCTGCCTTCCTTCGTCTCTTTTTCATTCTATCTGGCCTTTCAGTATCAGGTTCTCGAAGCCCTCTTTTCTCATTGCATGTCCCAGGAACTTCAGTTGTATTTTCCTGATGCTCACTATTAGTTTTCTTTTCAATGCCATTCTCTCCAAAGCCTCATCATTGCTCACATGTTCGGTCCATATCCGCAGCATCCTTCTGCAAAACCACATTTCCGCTGCTTCAAGTTTTTTCCTCATCTTCGATGATATTGTTTAGCATTCACTGCCGTATTGAAGAACTGACATCACTTAGCAATCTAGCACTCTCTTCTTTGTTCCTAGGGAAATTTTCCTGTGTCTTAGTACTTTACTCAGCTTCTGGAACGCTTCCTTTGCCGTGCCAATTAGCATTCTTTTAGGGCTTTCAAATGAAATGACTCTAACTATTAATACTCTTCGGTTCAAGAAGATATATTTCGTTATTTCAATAGACCTTAGGATTTCTGTGTCATATTTCCTATTAAAATACTTCCCAGATAGTTGAATTTCTGAACTTAGTAGTTTTTTTACGTCATCAGTTTGTAGCGCGTATCTTGAGGTGTTCTTTTAAAATAGTTTTGACTAATGACCATTTTTCATTTCTTTTTACAATTGTTATTCTTCACTCGAGCTATTGGGCGTGTATAATGATAATGTCTACTCTAAAAGGTCTGCGTTCTTCTACCGAGCGCCCATAGGCCAAAGATAGAATCGCCGACTTACGCCAATTCGGTCGGGTTTCAATCCTGGGTTAAAAGCAGTCGGAGTCTAACCGTGCTGATAAGCTGTGATACAGCGAAACAGATCTGTCTACGGATGACTATAATAAATATATATAATCATATCGCTCCAAGCAAAATTTTTGACTGCCACTGTTTTGCAGGGGATTACATTGGAGGAAAGTTATGCGAAAGAGTGACACGTTATAGGGGGTGTCAGGAAGTGGGTAAGAGAAAGATGAGAATATTGATAAGCTTTTTTGTTTATAATCATATCGCCCCGAGCAAGACATTTTACTGCCACGGTTTTGCAGGAGTTTACATAGGAGGAAAGTTATGAGAAAGAGTGACAGGTTATCGGGGTGTCAGGAAGTTGGTAAGGGATGAATGAGAATACTGATAAGAGTGGTGTGAACGGAGAAAAGAGCACGAGAGAGAGAGAGAGGATGCAGGTTAGTGAGATAGGAGATGCCTATTGAGCTTAAATTTACATTCTTTAGCTGTCTGGGAAGCAAGCAAATTGAAGGGAATTCCACAATACCATACCTAGATTGATCACTGAAGTTAAGCAGTGTTTAGCTTAATCCATACATAGAAGTTTAATCGTTTGGGAATAAAAAATACCGTAAAACACTTTTGGCCTTGTGCCAGACGAATTAGAAGAAAATTAGGTTTTGAAGCTCTGCTATTTCTGTTATTACTTTTGGTTCTCTGATTAAATTTTCTGAGTTGAGAGAATGACAGTTCTTCCTTCTTTCAAAGGAACTGTGAAAAAATAGCAGTATTGTAGCAGACAGTTCGATTAGCATTTTTTTAAACTCTTTCTTATGACCTTCTTTTAAAGATTATGCCATTAGTTTATGGCCAACTCATCTTCGTTGAAAATATTCTCGACGTTTATATTACATAGATAAGCCTTTTACTATACGTTAATATAGATATTTTATAATCAATGCAGAATCTCAAATTGAAATAAAAGGTACGAATATTGTATTATGCCAAGCATAAGCAAGACTGGGTAAACGATTGATAAAATATTCTTTTCAAAATCTACCTTTTTTCTTGAATTCAAATATCGACCGAGAGCAAAGGTGGCAACTATAAAATAATGTGACTAACAAGATAGATTATATATATATATATATATTTATGTTATAAAATAAGGTGACTAAAAAGATGAATCGTATACATATATATATATATATATAAATGTTATAAAATAAGGTGACTAAAAAGATGAATCGTATATATATATATATATATGTTATAAAATAAGGTGACTAAAAAGATAAATCGTGTATATATATATATATTATAAAATAAGGTGACTAAAAAGATAAATCGTGTATATATATATATATATATATATATAATAAAATAAGGTGGTGACTAAAAAGATAAATTGTATATATATAAGTTGTGGTAGCAAACAATAACCGCAAAACTGTTACAAAAGTTATTGTAAATTTTTCTTTTGCTTCAAATGTAACGATTAACAGTTATGCTTAGCCTTCATTAGACCGTGAAAATTATCCATTACGGATTTTTATGTTGTAAAGTCATGGTCATGCATGTATTAAAGCATACATGCATGAAAAACTTCTTTTTTTATAATTGTTGCCTTCCTTGTGTAGGATAGTTGTGTTGTCGATCATTACTTTTTTATATTGTGAATGTAGGCAGGAATGTTGTTGTAGATGTATAGAAATGAATGAATGGTCAGGCATGTGTAATGTAAGAAGTCTTGTAAAAATAGATTTTATAAATCTAGCATATATTGAAGAAATGCTAAGAGATGGATGGGAATCAAGTTGATAGATGGTAATTGACATTGAATTTAAACTTTTGCAGACAGTAGCTATCAGGAAAGCAAGCAAATGGAAGGTAATTTCAGTTAAGTGCGGAAAAAGAAACTGTTAGGGTAGAAGAGGGGGTAACATTTAACTACTTCAACGGTGAAAGGGTGGAGCCTTGATGTCTATCTAGTAGCACGAGTACATGCATGTGGTCAGGGAACCAGGAGGATAAATCTCGTCAGCAGTTGCCATGAAAATATTTGTGGAAAATCACGTTGATACGAAAGTGACATAAGGCGGGGTGCTAAGTTAGGATCGATTATATTGCAGATTCCCCTTGGGCTTTTATTGAAAACCTTACGATGAATAGCAACAATACCCGACTAGATATGGCAACAGTTTTCAATATACGGACGAATGGTAGACTTATAAACTTTCAAAATCAGTGACCCAACCTTCTTAGCAGTAAATCTATTCTGATGGTAGGCAGGAGAGTTTCTCTATGGTGGTTATAAGAAAGCAGCTTTGTTTTGGAGGCATCAAAATTTTAAAACCATTTCCTTCGAAATTCACTCACATATTGTAGTTTCCTTTGAAGAGCAGCAGCCATTTTTATTTTGTCAGACTTGGCAGGCTTCAAGCGAGTGTAAATGTTGATATTATATGCATAGACGCCTACTTGGGAATTGATTACATCAGGATACCCTAAATGAATATCAGAAAAGGTGTAGAACCTAGAATAGAGCCTTGATAGTCTCTTGAAGTTTGCCGGTTCAAAACAATCTATTAACGCTTTATCTCGCTATCGTGCTTGGCACTCGTCATCATTGTAACTAAACACAATATATATATATATATATATATATATATATATATATATTGTCATCCGCAGACAGATCTGTTTCGCTATATCACAGCTCATCAGTACGGTTAGACTCCGATTACGGAAACTAACGAAGATTAACGAAACTGGTTATAAACAACCGACAATTTGAAATAATTTGCTTGAACATTATTTTTGATCGATACTCGTATTTAAGTAGATATTCTGTGTTTAATAAAACAGTATTATATATTTATTTTTGTAACAAAAATTTATCGTAAGTAATCAAGCTGGTACAAATAAATATATAATACTGTTTGAATATAAACAGAATATCTACTTAAATACATATATTGATAAAAAATAATGTTCAAATAAATAATATCTCTCACTCTCTCTCTCTCTCTCTCTCTATATATATATATATATATATACTTTTACAAACATTGCGTGCGGATTTCTCACAGCAAAATAAGAACAGCACTCTATATATATAAATGTAACTCTGCAAATACTTCATTAATATAAGTTTAAAGAAAGCTTACGGTACACGGCGTGTGCTGCAATGTAACCTAGGTTACATTTGTCACTCGTTTACATTTTTGTTTTTTCTATCTTCAACTTTTAACAGGTCCTGGGCATGACGATAAACTGCATCCGGCAGCAAGGCCTCTGATAGGGAGGTTGTTAGGAGCATAGAACCACCTCTTAATTGCTGTTGTTCTCAGGTCTACTCTGACCCGGAGTGATAGCACCTGTAAAGTTTCCAGCTATGGGCGAATAATTAACCCTCAAACTGGGGTCAAAACACTATGAAACTATAAAAATAGACTTTTATAGAAATATATACATTTTTAATGAAAAATATTACCAACAATACAGTTTTGAAGAAAATAATATTACCATAACACATTTTTGAAGGTAAAGAATTATTACCAGCAATACATTTTTGAATATAAAACTAGAAGACATTTTCAGTTTCTAAAATAAAATATTTCATCAAAAGCTGACTAAATCAATTTTCTTACTATAACAGAATACTAATAAAATACATTAAAACCTTACTTTTTTGGCATTAAATAACCCTCAGAGGTGTTGATATGCCGTTAAAAAAAACTCAAACTCAACTTTTAACAAGAGTTAACTGAATTTTTTTTCCATTTAACAATGGCAGGATATTCATATCGTGAAAAGCAGTTTTCCCTGAAGCTGTCTCACACGACTCCTGGAACCAACGTTCTTATCAGTAGATCCAGCATTGGATTCAATATAATCTCCTAGTCTTCATTTCCTTCTCATTCGCTCCCACTCATTTTCTCCATTTTTAGATATATATAAGCATGCAGTGTGGGTATAGAAGAATCCAAAGGAGTATCCTGTACATACAGTGGTAGGATAACTCTCTAAGAGATCTCTAAATATATATGTATATAAATACATATAGAGCAAATATAAGAAAAATTAAGACAGACACGTTATTTCATGATAAATCGGAAGTATAGGCCTATTTCAGGCGAACCATCATCAGCTTCCGTCTTTATTTTACAAACGATTTTACACTATTTTTAGTTTCGTGTAAAATGCTTTGTAAAATAAAGACGGAAGCTGATGGTTCGCCTGAAATAGGCCTACACCTCCGATTTACGATGAAATAACGTGTCTACCTTAATTTTTCCTATATATATATATATATATATATATATCCACATCCACTATCCAAGGGTGGATGGTTAATCAACATTGCAGATATTTCTACAGGAACAGTTGTATTTATACACTTTTCACCTGTGGTTTATATTGCAACTATACGGACCGTATCCTAATCACAATTTCTGTGTGAAAGCATATTATCCTGCGTGAGCTGCAACAATTGTCTGAACAAGATCAGGACGCTGAAACATTCGGTCATGATGACTTGTGACTTGGAGCTAGACTTTAACAATCGACGATATAGATTCACTAGATATACATCTAGATATATTGCACATAAGGTGTATTATATAGATATAAATCTAGTTGTTAATGCGGGTAAACATACGCATATCTATCTAAACATATTTATGAATGGAACTTGTGTGTACGTTACCTATAGACTCCCAAACTTCTGAACCGATATTCTTGAAAATTTATACAGTTGTACTATAAGCGTCTGCGAGTGTTCTTAGCTAGGTTTTGTGTCGAGGTACCCCCGATAAATATCGATAATCGAAAAAATCGGGTTATAGAAGGAATAGTCCGATTTTAATCAAATTTGATACACTCATAGACAAAGACATAAGAAACGATATTCAGAAGTTTCAAGGTTGCAGTTCGTACAATAGTGCAGAAACTTTGATTTCGATACCAGGAAATCAAAATTTGACTTACATCCATTCATTTTTCTTTCAGTCTACGGTTTCGTTCTAACTGGAAACAACTATTGCTTTTTAGTGTTTCGTACCAAAGTCCAAAGAGTCTGAGCTCCAGGACCATGGATTAGTTTTAAACCTTTCATTACACTTGAGCAACGCCAAGCTATACTGCTAGTGTGTATATATATATATATATATATATGTGTGCATCTCTCGCTAAATTATATATATATATATATATATATATATATATATATATACACGCGCATAGACACACACACACACACATACATACATATCCGCGGTGTGACGTCATAAAACCGCATCGCAAACTTAAGAACTGCGTTTATTATTTTTGGTAACTATTGCCGTTGCCAAGCGGAGTTTTATGTCAACACAAAATAAAATCGTCGGCGATGGTGGATTTTATAATATTTCAGTTTAAACTACCTCTCTGAAGATGACTCATGAGAGCCGAAAGCTTAGAAGAAAACCAATAAATAATTATCCAAATATTGGAGAATTTTTGTCTTTATTTTCAACTGAAATTAAAGCAAAAATACGACGTTTAGAACGGCTCATGATTAAACATAATAGACATTCATTGTCTCTTATATTTAATAGCATATGTCTAGAACATATATATATATATATATATATATAATGTTATTAACCTATTATTGTGTACAAGTTTTATCTTATGTTGAGCTTGGTGTAATTTCATATTTTGGTCTACATGTGATTGGCATGTTTGACGTCATATAACTCGCGCGGATGTAAAAGAAGCACCCCAATTTTAGCACGGAAGATCAAGAAAAAAATTAGTTATAAGTAAAATTGTTGGTAAATGGTTCAGCCTCGACTATTGTCTTGTGCTATGATTTTTGTTAAACAATCCATTATTACAATTAAACGAAAATTAATAAAAAAAAGAACACAAGCCTATAAAACTTTGTATCCAAATGTAAGAATATAAAAAAAATCAAGTATTGTCATGGGACCTACCCTTTTTGGACTATAATGAACTCTTCCTATTATTATGAATACCGGGAGAATATGCCTCTCGGGGTGGAGTCCCCCCAGTCTATAGATTAAAATTGCTACCGGAACAGTAACAGAAATTCGCCATGAAGCAATACGGACAACATAAGATGTTGTTTTTAAAAGAAGCAGCTTATTTTGTTGTTTAGTAGATTTTTCAGCTGTTTTTGAAGTATTTCATGTCCAGGTTATGTCGGGTCATCAGCAGAGAATAGGCATCTTCATGGTAGACCTTTCAAGATTTTTATCCTTGTGGCCTGTTGAAAGTCAGCCGTTGTCATCATTCAAATGACATTTCACCATTTTTCAAATGTAAATGTCACACACTATTTAAAATGAAAATATGCAAGGTCTCTGCAAAAGTAGGAAAGCAGTAAGCATGATACATGTATTGCCAGTATTATAATGGCAGTCATCGGATTCATTTAATACTAGAATTAATTAAAACCATTTCGAATGTTTTTATTTTCATCACATTTTTCAAAGGCAAATGTCACACACTATTTAAAATGAAAATATCCAAGGTCTCTTGTTGTGTTGTTGATTTTCAGCTGTTTTTTTTTAATTATTTCATTTTCAGATAATCTCGGGTCATCAGGAGAGAATACGCACCGTTTCGGGGCCTTCCTCTCGACAGCTTTTCCGCGTATCGGCCCACCTTACTGATGTGAGGCCCATTATCTGAACTGCATTTAAAAGACTGTTCAATACACAAAAAATAATTTAGCGTTTCCTGTTTTGAGTGTTTTATTAAACGCTTTAGCGTTTTCACGTGTCGTTTAAAGGTTTAACCACTAACATGTTCGTTGAGTTAAGCCGCGCTCATATAGAAAAAAATAATACTAATACGTCAGTCCGACTATATTAAACGGAAAACAAATACAAGAATGTTACACGTCAGTCGGACTTCCAAGTATTAGACTGACGTGTAACATTCTTGTATTTGTTTTCCGTTTAATATATATGTTTCACTAATTCCCGAGTTTGAGTTTTCTTCCAAATCTAGTCCACAATAAGTATATGACTTATGAGACGCAGGTATATTTTTAGTGAAGAAAAAATACGCTTAATATGGCATCAAATATGGGAATTGTTTTTGATTGCTTTAGTAATGTTGATTTTTTTATTTTGCTTGATTTTTTTATTTTGCATGCGAATAATTAGTTTTTATTGCTTTTTATTGTGCGCGTGAATAGATGTCTGCTTAATTGTTTTACAGTAGGTCATTTTTGTCATTTATGTTGACCTCTTTTTGTATTGGGTTGACCTTTTTCTTAGCGTGTGACCACTTAAAAGCATTTTTATGTCATAATTGCGTTCTTGCGTGTATTTATTTGTGGACTTTTGAGTTTTTCTTTTTTTTTTGTGGTGGATATATTTTCTTTTTTTTTCTGGTGTGTTTGATGGTTTATATTTTAAGTATGAATTTCAAATTGTGTTCAGAAGAAAAACTAGACAATAATAATCTTTAAAAATAAAAAAAAATCAAACATGCCAACGAAATAACGAGAAAATGTAGAGATTCGAACAAATATCTACTTTGCTACGCAAAATAACCACAAAAACAAACAAGCACAAAAACGAACCCTAACACTACTTCATGTAAATATAAATGTATGAAGATTCAACAAGACAAAAATAGAGCCCTCAAAAAACAAACACTTAATAATGACCTAAAAATCTTTCAAGCGCTCACATATACTAACACGGTAAGAAAAAGGTCAACCCAACACGAACAAAAGAGGTCAATATAAATAAGAAGAAACCAACCCATTATTAAGTGAATCTCCCATTCAATGCACAATAAAAAGAAATGAACCAATCACAAATAACACAATAAAGCAATCAAAAAGAATTAACCACATGTAGACCGCTCACATACCAAAATATCAAATTACACCAAGCTCCATATTATTATTAATAATAATAATAATAATAAACGGGACACGAAAGCAGAAAAAATTTAGCTCTGACGAGTGAATACATCATAACGTTGCTTTCACTAATCTTCGAAGGCGGCACTATTCTCCTCAGTTAAGTGACCAACCTCTCGACAATAATCCTATTAACGCTCTCTCTCTCTCTCTCTCTCTCTCTCTCTCTTCCCACCCCGATATCGAGCATATGAGGAAAACATCTTGCCAAAATATCTTTTTATCAGTCAGTCAGTTAAGTGCCATACGTGACACACGCCTGGGCGATCATGTCTCTTTCGAGACATGACTGACAGGGCAGAAGATTATCCCGCAGTAGGTTGCCATTGCTTTCTGCAGTAGACTGGTTGCCGACCAAGGCTAGAGAACCCAATCTGTCCTGTTATTTAACCCATAACTGGAAGGAATAGACGGATTAATACATTTTCCAAGGGTATTTGCTCGTAAGTGAATGCAATGAATTCAGCTTGAATTCGAACTCGGTTCCCCGATTTCTCGTTCCGAGCCGATATCAAATGCACCACAATGCACATTTTTATCAGTAAACCATTGAAAAATGTAACAATCTTGACAGCAAGCATTATCACAATTCAGTACTTATATTACATATACATAATATTAGTACTGAGTTGTGAGATATATATATATATATATATATATAAAATTAAGCCTTTAACGCAATTTTCGAGTTCATCGTAATAACCATATCCGCGCTGAAATGTATCGTAATGTCAACAAAAGTAAACATGTAAACGGAAATTAACGAAGATTAACGAAACTTGGTTATAAACAACTGACAATTTGAAATAATTTGTTTGAACATTATTCTTGATCGATACTCGTATTTAAGTAAATATCCTGTTTATAATCAAACAGTATTACATATTTATTTCTACGGTCCTGATTATGTACGATAAATCTTTATTACGAAAATGTGTTATTGATTTCGGTTAGACTTATCGTCGTTCGTGGTCGAGAGGCCTAACACGTGCCAAATTATATATATATATATATATATATATATAGTAAATAACTAACGTAGAGACCCAACGAACCTACCAAGGTTTTACCAAATTGGATCTTCAAGGAAAGCCAACTTTCCCTGAAGATCCAATTTGGTGAAACCTTGGTAGGTTCGTTGGCTCCCTAGGGTAGTTATTTACTTAGTTTGCTCTACTTGCGTATTGATCGCTTTTTGTTTTAGGTTACTAGTCTCGGTTTTTTTTCTTTGGGCTGCGTACTTTGACTGACGTTCAAGTGCTTGGCTCGTTCTTTTTTTATCGCCATTTTTTCCTTTCGCGTATGTGCTCGGAGGGTTTTTCGAAACGAGTATAACGATAAGTTTACATTTATATATTTATATCTCAAACGTTATGTGAGATACACGCCATATTTTTTTTTTTTTTTTACTTCTGAAGCCTAATCAAATGTTTTTATTTTTCTGCTAAGGTTGTAACTGATTCTATCTTCTATATTAAGACTTTCTGAATGTGCAATACCATATTTAGAATGCACAGTTTAATCTACAATTAAAAACAGCGTGTCTATTTCAAATACGAGTATCGAGTGAATAACCACAATTAACGTATTAATAAAGTCGAATTAAAATGAAATCCATTGTGTGCGTATCTTCGTAATTAGCTCTTTCATTGATTTTCCTCTCTCAATATTTTTCGTGTAGCCACCACTTTCTTTCTATATCTTTATATATATATTCGCAAATTTTGTAGTAGTAACTAGCGGAACTCGTTGAATTTCCACAGAAGGATAATTATGATTTTCTGGAAAAATCTTACTTTGTCATACTCCAAATGATAGTAACGTCTTCAAACATAAAGATATTGGATAATAAAATAACCATAACACAGTGTGCAATTTTATTAAAATATCTATAAAAGTAATGTCCATAGAAGCTACTTTACTGTAATCTTATATTAAGCGGTGTATGCACAGACCATAACCAAAATATTGAACGGTATTTTGTGAGAGATTTTGAAAGAGAATTTTTTTATTACTGAAAAATCATGGCTCCTGTGTCCATTGTAAGCAGAAAAGACCAACTGAGTAATGGCCAAGGGTGTAGAGGCCAGAAATTTTTATTAGGTCGCGGGATACGACAATAAACCTAACTATTTTCACTATATTATACAGTATATATATATATATATATATATATATATATATACACACAATTACTGCTACAACCACCAGCTTAAGCTGCTACAGCTACGGTAATGCTATAGGCTCTCTCTCCTACTCTCTTACTTTTACTACCCTTCTGTTTGGCAAAGGTGAGAGAAAGGCTGACAAGAGTAGCATTTATAAAAAAATAGAGGTGAAGGAAAATTCGTGCAGAGAGTAAATGTGTTATTTTTCTTCAGTGGCGTTACGGACCGAAGAACTAAATAACTAAGAAACAAGCAGAATTATGATATAATAAGCGCTGATGTTTCTCTTTCTTTTTCTCCTTCAGCTCTTGTATCTCGCTCTCATTTTTTGTCATCTTAATCTATTTTCTTCCTTAAAGTTTTCTTGTCTTGTTTCGATTTTTCTCTTCTAATCGTCCACTTTCTTCATCTTTCACTTTTATCATCTTTAATTTCCCTTCGAGTTAATTTTCTTCATCGCCTTTTTTTTTCTTTTGTCTACTCCATCTTTGTCATTTCCTTCCTCTCCGAATGTTTCTTCTTCTTCCTCCTCATCGTCTCGTTGAAATAACTCAAAGCGCTATTTCTATGCCTTCCTGGCTACAAACAGAAACATATCACGCTAATTTCCCACAAGTACACTGACAAGTGACGACCGAATGTAAATGCCGAACCCTTGGAGAGTTCCCGTTGCCCAAGTTGTGTATATAATCGCAAGTTGCCTGTCTTTCACAGATTAAGAAGGACAAGCAGAGCACCAAAGTTACCAGCTCGCTTCTTCCTCCATTATTTTGCCGATCGACAATATTTCAAATTTAAAAACAACGCGGATGATCTCCCAATTTATCATCCACTTATTCACAACATGAAGTGCTATGGACATTGCACTCTCCGATGACAGGCATCGGACAAGCATAAACAAAACATTTTTAGTAAATCAGTTTTACATCGTATATTTCAAATTGATAAGAGATGAATATTGGTTTACGATTTTATATATATATATATATATATATATATACATACTAGCAGTATAGCCCGGCGTTGCTCGGGTGTAATAAAAGCTTTAAAACTAATCCATGGTCCTGGAGCTCGGACTCAGCCTAAAGAATATTTGTGTGAAGTTTGGTGAGAATCGGATAAAAATTGTCGATTTGTATAAAGGACACACAGAGAGATACAGACAAACACACACAAACATATTGCCTTTTTATATATATATATATATAATCGATTTTCTGCACTATTGTAAGAACTGCAACCTTGAAACTTCTGAATATAGTTTGTCTTTGTCTATGAGTGTATCAAATTTGATTAAAATCGGACCACGCCTTCTATAACCCGATATATTCGATTATCGATTTTCGATATTTATCGGGGGTATCTCAATACAAAACCTAGCTAAGAACACTCGCAGACGCTTATAGTACAACTGTAAATTTTCAAGAAAATCGGTTCAGTCGTTTCGGAGTCTATAGGTCACGGATATACACACACACACAAAGTTCCATTTATAAATGAGTTTTATATATATATATATATATATATATATATATATATATATATATATATGCCAATGAAAAGAAATGCAAAAAGAAAAAATAACTGTATATTAGGCAAAATAGAAACATAATAAAAATGTTATAAATCGAAATTTTAAATGTTATGCTTCGATTTTTATGAATGGCCAAATAATATAAAATAAGTATTGTTTTTGCATATTTCTTTCATCAACTTCCGTAAAAACCAGACGTGGGCAACTTCCTCTCTCTCTCTCTCTCTCTATATATATATATATATATATATATATTATATTTTAGAACATGTACAAAACTTTATATATCTACTGCAAATCGTACATTTGTTTCGACATTGGAACTACATGTGGTGTGGACAGGAATGGAAAGCCTCTTTTCTTATATTTGGTGAGCTGTGTGTGGGATGTTGGTGGGGGTTAGTGATAAGGAAATAAGTCTTGTGAATTGTCCGTTTGAATTTGGAAGAAAGTGGTGTGGGTAGTGAATATAGTTGATTTATGAAAATTGTAATGTTTAGACTTGTGCCTGGGCGTACGCGCTCAGTTTCCCCACATTAAAAAATACCTTGTGTCACATCTCTCTCAAGTGGGGGAGAAGAGTAAATATCTCCCAGACACTCATATATACAAGTGTTTACAATAAAACACTAGCTGTTGTACATCGTTACTTCTTTTTCTTTTTTTCTTTCTTTCTCTCTCCTCTTTCTCTCTCCTCTTTTCCTTTTCAAGCTAATCTGTATAGGAGTACGTGGAGCAATTTGAGTGAATCTCACGTTCACCAGACCTAACACCGACTGTCTTTTTCTTGAGGGTCTGCTGAAAGATCTTGTTTACAGGCTCAAGGCGAAAACAATTCCTGAATTAAAACAAGCAATTTCTGATAAATTTCCTGAATTTAATGTAGAAATGTGTCAAATGGTTTAGAGAAATATTGCTGATAAGATTCAATGCTGTATTGAACATGAAGGAGCATAGTTTAACAAGGCAAGTAGTTTGTTAATGGTAACATATGTTATTTTGATTTGACAATCATTATAAGGCTTACGGCCACATCATGTTCAAGCAATGATTCCAGTACAGTCACCGAAGTTAAGAAACAAGAAGCCTCGTCAGTATTTAGAAGGGTAATCGCTTCGGAATACCAGGTGCTGTAAACATGGATGCCTGCGTGGTTTAATGAATAATAGCGCATAATTTTTAATCAGAAAGACTAATTCCAATTCTGATTGGGTCCGTTATATTCACTTACGTGCAAATGCACCTCTTCCCCTGTAGCTATGGGTTAATTAGTAAGACTTGAATAAAAAAAAACATTGTTATAACCAAAAAATTCCTTAAAAATATTTTCTGGCTTTACATAAAACGAAAAGGGTTGATGAGACGTAGAAAAAAAATAAATCATCAATCAATATAACTTCTGTTAAAGGGCGTTACTTTTGCCGAACCATTTATATATATATATATATATATATATATATATATATATATATATATATAATCATGAGCCGTTCTTAATATCGTATTTTGGCTTTAGTTTCAGTTGAAAATAAAAACAAAAATTCTCTAACATTTGGATAATTTTTTTCATTTAAGTTGGTTCTAAGCTTTCGGCAGTCATAGAACCTCTTTACAAATTTGCGAACTGCGTTTGCTATTTTTGGTAACTTGCCGTTGCTTAGCGGAGGTATGTCAACACAAGATAAAATCGTCGCTGATGGTGGATGTTTTGTATTGATGTCTTGTAACCTCTCTGAAGATGGCTCATGTGAGCCGAAAGCTTAGGACCAACTTAATGAAAATTATCCAAATGTTGGAGAATTTTGTCTTTATTTTCAACTGAAATTAAAGCCAAAATACGACGCTTAGAACGGCTCAAGATTAAACATAATAGACGTTCATTGTCTCTTATATTTAACAGTATATGTTTAGAGATAAAATATATATATGTATATGCGAGGGGCACGATGGATTACTGGATAGCGCTTCCGATTGAGGAATCGGAGAGCTAAGTTTAAATTTTAGTCGAGTTCATTACATTCACTTCCCTTGGGAAAGGTATTAATCTACACCTTCTCTCCTAGAAATGGATGATAGACCGGGTTCTATAGCCTTAGTTGGTGAATGGTCTAGGAGGACAGTCATTTTGGGGAGCTTATGGTCTATTACTGCCTTCCGAAAAGCCTGCTTGGTTTTGCACACACCTTTAGAATAATCAAATATGTACGGGTAGTGTTATCTAATGTTACAGTGAGTAATCCCTACACGTATGCAAATGTACACTTGCCGTGTCGAAAGGCAAAAAACTCGTACTGCTTGCCCACCTCAATTTCGGTCCTTCTTATATGTACCGAGTCTAGCCACCTCGTCTTGGAGCATTCCCTGACGACGGTCTTTACAACGGCCTTGGACACTGCAGGGTCAATCTGCTTCACAAAATAGTGTCCGTCTCACATCAGTATGACCGCTCTGTAGTGCGTTTCCATTTTTCGGGTTGACATAGCAATCCACCCACAACGGATGAGGAGCAACCGGAGTCTACCAACGTTATTCTGACGAAAGGCGAGCGTATGCAGCAGGCAGCATCTGCCTATATTGATTATGTGGATTAGAGTGTCGTGTCCGCGGCTCGTGTGAAGAAGCACCTAGACAGCTTCGGCCTCATGAGCAAAGAACCGGAGAGGCTACAGGATGGTGCACGAGTGATCAGTTTATAGGTCTGGTGGGAGAATAACATGCTGTATTAAAAAAGAGGGAACAAAAACCCAGACATGCCTTGTCACGCGACGCAACATATTTTCATAATGTGGCAAGTTGATTGGGTACCTTCCCGTGGGTGGTTGGCTTTGTGTAGCTGTGGCTTTTATCAATCGGAGAGAACATACCTTCTGTCTTTTCGCGGTAAGTCTATTTGTTGCATTACTGCTACAGGTAGTCTGGCTGTTAACCCTAAGAAACGGACTACTTGGCTCTCATACGTCGAAAATAACAGAAGAGTCCCCCCTCTCTCTCTCTCTCTCTGTGCGCATATATATATATATATATATATATATATATATATATATATAGCTAGCTTTCTTCGAAGAATTTTAAATTTAAATTTTGTCGACCGGTGTATCTCTGAGTATAACAAAGCCTATAATAATTGAATCTATCACTTTTGTTTTTACTTAAATAGCCATTGTTTTTACTTATCGAAAATTATCGAATCTGCCGTTTTCTAAGGAAGGGAGCATACGTTGTAAGATTTAATTTTACCAAAGTAGATTCCGAACGTTTTCGTGTTTAAATACATTTTTACCTTGTTAATTAACTTCCTTTTTTCACTAAAACTGAATCAACAGCGATGGAACCAAAATTTAAAAATGAAAGCGATAATATTTCTCTTTTACTGTGTATGTGTCTCTCAGTAAATTTTTATTTTAAGGATTCTAAAATTTGAAAAATTATTTCAACTAAGCTCATAACCTAAAAGTTTAGCACGTTTCATCTTTTAAGAGATTTTTTTTTCTTAAACTTTCCTTTTCGAATCATTTTCTTTATTGATTAATACGCTCATGAAGGAAACTTTTTTATCATTTCGTGAATTAAATGACTAAAAATCATGCAGAAAATAACACCCTGCGGATTAATTGTAGATATTCCGTCAATTATTCCTTGATCTTTTTGTTCAAAATATTCGCGTAAATCCGCGCTTGATTCGTCATTTCAATTTAAAGTGTAAGTTGTTACACATCCCTCAATAAATTCCAGGACTAACTAATAAAACAACTGTTAGGCAAAATTTTACTTTATTAATCAAAATAGTCTCCTTCTAGGGTGATACACTGATTCCAAAGCTTCTCTAACAATTCGATGCCTTTTTTGGAAAGCGATTTGTCTTTGGCCTCAAAATACGCCTCCGTTTCCGATACCACTTCTTCGTTGGAGACAACCCTCTTTACCTGAAGCAATCTTTTGACGTCTGCAAGCAGCCAGTAGTCGATAGGAGGCCAGATCTGGAGAATAGGGTGGATGCGGAAGCAATTCGAAGTGCAATTCCTGTAGTTTTGCCATCGTTGCGATCGACTCGTGACGCGGTGCGTTGTCTTGGTGAAAGATCCTTTTCTTTCTTCTTCATTTGCGGCCTTTTTTGACGATTTCTTTCTTCAAATACACCAGTAATGCTATATGATACTTGCTATTGATGGTTCTTCATTTCTCAAGGTAATCGATGAACAAAATACCTTGCGCATCCCAAAATACGGAGGCCAAAACCTTGCTTGTTCATGTTTGCGTCTTTCGTCGCTTTGGACGGCTTTCACCTGCTGCTATCTACTCAGCTTACTGCCGATTTGACCCCGGAGTAAAGTAGTGGATACATGCTTCATCCATTATCACATATTTACACAAAAACTCTTTCTTGTTGAAACAGTTGCAAACAAGGCACTGAATCGTCGGCTCGTTGTTTTTAACTGACTGTGAGCGACGCGGCTCCCATTTTGAATATAGTGTTCTCATTGACAAATGTTCATTCAAAATGGTAAATACACCGCCTTCTGATATGTTCAACTTCTCTACTATTTAACAACTTTAATTTACGATCGGCGAAAACGAGTTTGATGGATTGTTTGGTGTTTTTCAAGATAACTGACGATGTTGGGTGACCTGAGTGTGTAGCATCATTTATGTCTGTA